>DWON01001499.1:0-24187 GCA_018251015.1 Phocides pigmalion okeechobee
TGTCCATGGGCTGCAGTGACCACTTAACATCAGGTGGCCTGCATGCCCGTTTTTTACTCTTTCACAATAAAAAAAAATACAACTGAATATAGGTTCCTTACAATTGGATTTTGATATTAGATAAGATAATTTTTTGACATATTATTAATTATTTTACCTATAAATATTTTTGAAATAAAAAAACGTTTCTAATTATTAATTATAAATGTGAACAGAGTAAATAGATAAGCATTTCAAATCGCATTTCGTAAACAATAATTATGCGGACAACGGGTTGCGGTCAACAAAAAAAACATGTTTTCCTGTTTTGACGGTTAAGCCTAGGTACAAATATAGTTTTATTTAATAATTACAACAATGTTACGGAAAGCTGAATAGATAATAAATTATTATTATATATAGAGTCGTGTGCTCACACTTATGCTTTTTGCTAAGGTATGTCGCAGAAGATAATATAATTTAGCACTTTTTAACCGTCTTCTTAATAGGAACAGGTAGATAATTTGAATTTTTATGTTTGTTACCACATAACTGCGCCGTTTGTTAAACGATTTGGATTTTTGGTATGGGATTTGGGATTTGGCAAGGTGTAAATCCCGTATAATCCCATCCGAAGAGAAAATAGTATCTTGAAGAGTGGAAAATAGGGGATAACATTTTAAAATCAGAATTAAGTGTAAATTTTTATTTGAAACTATTAATGCCCACGACTTCGTTGGTGATAACTAATTAAAATTGACATAACTTCTTTTATTTGTTAACCGATTTCAATGAAAATAACACTAAATGTTAAGTGAAGCTTATCGAAATATAATCCTGAATATTGCATTAATATAGCATAAGCCGTTTCTGAGATTAACGTGCACAAACATACAGATATACAGACAAACTGACAACACCAAAATACATTGTTTTGGGTTCTCTTGCGTATATAAAGAAAGGCACCCTATTGTGATTTTTTATATATATATGCCATGTACAGACAGCGATTAGTTACAGTTTTTCTATATGTATAGATAATGATGTAGAATATATATAGATTTAGACAGACATACATTTGAAAGAGATTATTCCTAAACATTAAATTATTTACATTAGACCTATTAGAAATTACTTACAAATCCTTAAAGATGATAAAACAAGAGTTGATTATTTTTTTAATTAAAATCGTTATTTCTAATGCACTTAATTTGAAAATTAATTTATTTATGAGTACAACGATAAAAATAGGCGCTTACATCCTTTAATAAATTATTTCAATTTTACATTAAGTATTATTATACCGTCGAAGTAGCAATACACCTGATGGTCTCTTCATGGAGTCACCGCCGCTTATGGACCTTTGTAACACTAGAAATGTCACCTATGTAGAGACCAGACGATTCACCAATGGATGTGCTGGACTATGATTTCACTATTAAATTAAACTTTATTATACCGTAGAAGTAGCAATGAAACTGATGGTCTCTTGGTGGAAAGTCACCGTCGTCTTTGCAACCAAAATACTCGCCTATTTAAAGACCAGATGATTCACCAATGGCTGTAATGGACTGTAATATAAATAATTATAATTGTCATTATAAGAGGTGACTTGCACCCACTAGTGGGAACTAGTAGGTGTGTTGCTAATATTTTTTAATATGCCAATAATAAATATATATTTACAATGATGAAAATCTTAAAACTAATTACAATAAAAGCCTAACCTAAACAATCTAAAGGCAGTCCGTACCCATGTGGCATGATTCCAAGAATCCTAGCTGCATTCCGCGTTGAATAGCAATTGTAATTCTCTAAGTGCGATATAAACCAGCCCTCTTGTCGGCGTATATTATTATTATTATTATACGTAGGTATTTCGATTAATCTGTGCAGAGCTAATGTCCCTGGGTATAATCTGTGGATCACAGACAGACAGACAGACAGACGACGAAATTAAAAGTTTTACTGTTAGCTACTTAACAGTAAAAACGTGAAAAAACATTTTATCAGACGGGCAACCATTTTGTATTTTATTGTTAACATAAAAATAGCTATTAAGATAAATTTTATGTGGTTTTGGTCTGGGATTTCCTGTTTTTTTAATATAATTAGTGTCACATATTATTTTTATGCTGATATTTAAAAATAATTGATCATTAATAATTCTATATACATATAAATTATTATTAAAATTAAAGAGCATTTTTTTCTGTGGCTACCTTCATTCTGTGGGCTTACAAGTGAGGCGACGACAGCAAAAAAATAAATAGATGATAGAAATATAGTTGGAAAGGAATTAATGCATAAATAATTTCGAAACTTAACGTTCTAGGGATTGGAACCCTGGACTCTTCATTTAAAATGTCAAAATATTACCACTACGCTATTAAAAGAGGCCTTGCTATAATCAAAACATAAACAGGGCATGCTTTAAAACTTACTAATAATATCCAAATGATTTTAAAAAGGCAGTTTTTTTTTACTGGAATCCTGGACACGTTTTATGAGAAACCATAATTTTGCCATGGAATTTCGATGCAGTTGCCTTTATAAAACATATCATGGCTTTTAATATCTCTTAGGTCTTAGGTAACGACACGATGTTCGTAAAAGCTACATTTAACTAGTAATAAGTTAATCTTGAAAAATTGAAGTGCCTGCTAGGGATTCGAATCTCGGCTTCCATGTAAAAAGCCAGAATCTTAATTTGAACCACACTAAACAACAACAAAACAAGCTTAAAATGCTCTAAAAATCTCTAACGATATCACTGTCGGCTTTACATGACCGTAAAAAACAAATGACAAAAAACTATTTTTTTGTAATTTGTAAAAACTTCGAAAAATTATACATTTCGTTGGATCCAAATCCTTTTGAGAGACCAAAAGGCCTACATCTACTTATACAGTTGCCTAACAAACGACATAAACGCTATAAGCAAAGCATGCTCTAAAAATCGCCAATGACGTCACGATGTCCGTAAAAAAGCAACGCTGAGTCAGTTTTAAAAAAGTCAATAAGTTGCGTAACGTCGGTACGTTGTCGTAGGTCAGGGCACACACGCGCACACACACACGTAGCCCGAGAGCAATGCACGCAAGCGGTATCGCATTTTGCGGATATAACAATTTTTCGATATAGTAACATTATCTAGACAGCTGCCTCGCTCTATTGCGTATCCTCTCTTTCCAATTAGGCTATTGCCCTAATTATAAAGGGAATTGTTTTCGTTGTTTCGCTCTTTCTTGCTTAATTAATTAGGTATTACACGTATTTGCCGAGCTAAGTATTACCTGAACGCATTGTTAAAGGATTCGAATTACAATATCCTGACATGTTTTTGTCTATGATTGTTATCGAAATTCGAAACTTGACCTCAATGACGCACTAAAATGGATTTTCATTTACATTCGTGTTGTAAGCAAAAACCAAATCCTGTTTTTCTTTAGTCAATAAACAACAATTTGCGTAAGGTCACATTAAAACGCAAATGTTCTTTTTTAATGACGTCGAATACAAAAATGGCTACCGTGCAGCCAGCATCGTAAAGCAAAATTTAAAAGCCTGAAATAGACTGCAAAAGCAGCACCTAAAAAGAGAATAATATTTCTTCCGTTTGTCTAAACTAAACTGGTTCGGCGGACTTCGGCGCACGCGCAGATTGTGCATGTGTGCGCGTTGTATGTGTGATGCGTGCCTTGTCTTAGGTTAGGGAGGTAACCGACCTCTCCTTTCGCAGACTCCCATTTATTTTTATTATGAACCAAACGAACACGTGGATTCTGAACTAAGCTTTTATTACGCTATCTTCCTTTCCGAACGATTTATGGCCTGCTAGTTTTAATGGTAACATTTTTTTATTTTGCCGCGTATTTTTAATCTGTGGTAATAGTGAAAGGAGAATAGGCATTTTTACAGATAAAATTGGCGCGTAATAGCTTGGTTGGTTAAAACTTGTGCTTTGTTTTTAATCTATGGATTAAACGATCGTTTTATGAAATACATTACAATAAAGAAAATCTATTTATTGTATTATATTTGTCAGACATATTTTAAACTAAAATAAAGATATGATAAGTAACTCATTCAGCCTAACATAAATGAAATATTCGTTAAACACAAAAACAATAGGTCTCATGATTATAATTTAAAACTTTAAATGATTTAAAATTTAAATGAAATGTCGCTTCTGATACACTTTAATTAAAAATTTACACACAATACTTAAACATTATTTTCTGGAAACAATTTATCTTTATAAAGTTAAAAGTGTTTTGGGATTGTAAAGTTTTTATTTAAACCCACGGTTATAGCGATGTCTTTACCGTATTTTTTTAAAATCAATACAATTTCCTACCGGCGAATGTGAGAATAATTTCTTATGAAGTAATTTGTAAAAATATTTCATGTTTATGATTAGAATCTATACATATTAGTATTTAACGGGTACTCGCAATTAATATTTTATTTAATTACTGCATGCGGACGCAGGGAGAACCTTTTGACGGGTTCTAGTGCTAAATTAGCGGTTCGAAATATTGGCAATAAAATATAAATCGCGAGTACTCGTTACATAGTAAAAAAATCTTTTTTTCAAGTTTTTGACAAAATTAACAGGTGTCGTAAGTATAGCTTGATCAGGGAGGTACCCAAGCCATTCTCGTTATCAGCCTTGAAGCAACTTGAGTTTCGGTTGGAGGCGGGTTAGCCGGCTACATTTACAAACGAGGCGACTAACTTAGTCCTTAAGAGTAGTCCTGTTTCTGTCTCATTGATTCCCGATTCAGTAGCAGTTTTTTTTATATTAGAAGAGTAGCAAACGAGCATGCAAACCACCTGATGTTAAGTAGTCGCAGCCTATAACCATCCACATACAATCACAAATACGACTGAAATCCTATCTGAGCTCGAACTTTGATACGTTGCTACCCTTAAGGAATAAGACGGTCGTCTTGCTACAAAGTGTAACCGGGAAACGGTCCTCTCCAACCGAAACACATGTAATGCTTTACAACGGATGATGAGGGCGGCGATGGTACCTCCACGGGCGTACTATAGTTCTCCCACCTTTATTTTTTACCCATTTCGGATTGCGCGTAGTGCTGTAATGAATGTAAAAACGGGAGTTCGTCGGCTTTGATCGTGACCTGCGGCTCATGAATACTGTATGGACGTCACTATGTTTTGAAATTACAATGCCCTGCGCCTAGAACAGAGGTATCGAAAAAGTATTTTGTTCTTACTCCCTGCTAGGTCTAAACACGGTAATTTGAAGTACTCTATATATGAATTATAATTGTTGTTACCAGGTCTAAATACGATAATTCATATTTCTTTAAGCGTCAATTATAATTGTTGTTATTAGGTATAAATACATTAATTTGGAGTTCTCTCAGGGTCCGTTATAATTGTTGTTACCAGGTCTAAAGACGATAATTTAGATTTCTTTAAGCGTCAATTACAATTGTTGTTACCAGGTGTAAATACATTAATTTGGAGTTCTCTAAACGTCAATTTTGGTTTTGCCTAACATGTTTTAATTAAAGAATATAGATGACCCGTTTACTCCTGTTGTATTTGATAGTTTTTATTATTTTATTTAATCATATTTATTTTATTGAAGCATGGATGTTTCAATGGTTGTCATGTCGTAATAAAATAATGTTAAAAAGAAATTTATTTGATATTTATACTATTGGTTTGTATTAAAAATTGTATTGCAAGTACTTTTAGTGGAATAAATATATGTATTTTTTTATTTAAATAAATAGAAAAAAAAGTTTAATTTATCTTTGGGCTGACTGTCGCACTTGCATGACACTTGCTAAAAGTTTTTGGATGCCTTATGTGGTTTGAAATATTTTGGGATAGTCCTCTAGATCTTCAGGTCTCCTGCAATTCTTCTCAATAATGAAATATAGAAGAGGGAGGCAGCGGTCATCAAATACACGATTTAAATTTAACGAACATTTGTTTTTCTAATCTGTGTGATACAGATATTTCTGTTTAATACAGATTAAAAAAACATATAGATAAACATACAGGCCCTTTTAGATATACTTCCAGTTGTGGGCAAAGGCGCAAGTCCAACAGTGGGGCATAGAGAATAACAACCATTGTTGAGCACAGCACATAAATACTGACATTAAATATTTTTTATCTGTGCAAGACGGACATCGTAAACAACTTAACGTAAAAATAAAGGGCTATCGTACCTTCAGGGCCGCGTGATAAGAAAAACAAAGGTCTTTATCAGTCAGTGCAATAAAAGTGGCGTTGACCTTTTAAGGAATTAAAAAAAATGTTATAGGTACTTTTCAAATATTATAACAACTTATCAATTTTTTGAACTCTCGCATCAGGAATTTCGTATTTTCAGTTGGATTGAGGAAAGAAATGCATTTTTAAGAATATTATAGATTCAAATTATTTAAAAGATATTTATTATTAAGTACGCTGGCACCATATTTAAGTCGTAAATATTATTGAAATAAAATACAATAATCTGAATCATGTAAGACATTTATTACATACAAAATTGAGGCAAGTATATAAATTGTTGGGCATTTTATAATTAGTTTAAAATTATTCCATGTTATATTTAGGTTAAGTAATTATTTTATTTATTATAAATTTTGATATAAAGGATATGCTTCTATTATTACTAAAATATAATATTATATTCTCATTATAATATTTCAGCAGAATTATTCCTGAAAATATGCTAAAAAATATTTGTTCAAATTCAATGGACAATTATGTAAAATAGTAGAAAACAGGGTACATACATGCTTGACTTTGAGCATGCAAATATAGATTTATGAAACAAAACTGAATTGATATTCAAAATTGGTAAACATCGATAGAAACTTCAGTCACTATCGCAGTAAAATACGTAAATTCCCTTTTTTCAAAAAATGAAGCATGCCTGTTTGCTTGGACATCGTATATTTTTGAAAATGATAGCTCAGCTCTTCAACTCATGAATATAACATCTGAAACTAATTTAACTTCCAAAAACAGCGTATTCATAAATTTATAAATATCAATGTAGCTGGACTTACACTGGACTTTCATGTTTCAGTAACGGTTACTCGTGGATTTGAACATTTTGGAATTACTCATTAAGAATCTATTCTTATATTTTTAATTTGAGATACGAATCAGCCCTGTCATCGGCGACGTCGATTAAACATGGGACTAATTGCTTCAAAATTTTTGGCTTTTTAAATAAAACCTTAATTAATAATAATAATAAATAAATAAACAAAATGAAAAATAAATTGCGGTTGCCGGCTTCACTATGAAGCGAGGCGACCATCTTAGTCCTCAGGAGTAACATTCGAGTTCGGATAAGATTTCAGTCGTGTTTGTGGTTGTAAGTGGATGTCTATGGGCTTGCATGCTCGTTTGCTACTCTTTTTACATAAAAAATATAGTTCACACTATAAAGATTTTTTCAAAATGTGGCCTGTTCCCACTGTCCTACCAACAGTGCCAATACATATTTACGTTAAATGAACTTGAGAAAATGCCAAATTATTCCTTTATCTGTTTATTTCTTTTGCGATGCCTTGAAATGTATTTTTAATTCTTGACTTTTTATACAACGTGTATGAAAACGGGTTGGTATTTCACAGAAGTAATGTATTTTTGCCGAAATGAGAGTAAAATTTTCACTTATACTTATTATTTTATTGTTATTACAAATATTTATTTAGTATTGCCATTTAAAAATCAATCAACAAGGCATATCACTAACATCGTACATGTTGGTGTTAAATGTTCAGGCTTCGTATCTAAGGCACGCGTTTTTGATATTCTAATCATGTGTGAATAAAAATAATTATCACTTGTTTTATTTGTAGCGGTTTCGGCTAAACTTATCACTTTCAGTTATATAGTAAAACGGATAAGTTCCACGATTATATTACTTTAAATAATTATCACTCGCTCGGACAGTAAAGAAATGAGGATACCATATTCCTCAATTCTTCGTAAAGATGGGTCTTGGTCAGACACAAATCTACAATGCAACACATTTTTATTGTAGCCATGTTCATGCAAATAAAATTATTTGATTTGATTTGTATGATTTAATTTTATTTGATTGATCAAGGACATTTAACGTCTGCGTGGTGGACAATGATCTATCATCATGAGAAGCATGATTTGATTTGATTTAATCTCAAAGACTTGTCTACCAATCCGAACGTAATCAGCTCGATGTACCATGACTTGTCATCATCACGAAAAGCATTCTCCCAGCAGTGGAACAGTAATACGTTACCAACAACAATTTCCCCGATCAAAGCACTAAATATTATAAATGTCATTCAATACAACGCACTAGGTTGCATAACAGAATAAAAATGCTACACGCATCCCTTTTCTTCGATAAACACTGTTAGACATTGCATCATCGTTGCATACAACACTGGTCTATGTTCCTTAAGCGATCGATTATAAACTGTAATAACTACGGAATAAGATATAATTTTGCTAACGTTTCCATTTCTGCTTTTGTAGAGCCGGATCGCGAGTGCATGCCAATTACTAATACCGTCCTTTCTATCAATCTAGTGTCTATGGCTCGGTATTAAATTTCAACTTACAATTAGTCTAGTACGGATCCCTGTCGTCGCCATTTTTATTTTATGCACATGTGTTCTATTTGCTAGCTGCAGTGACCATGGGAACTAGACCCATTGGAAAATATAATCTGCCATACCAAGTTATCTGTTAAAATTTTATTTATATGAATAATATTCGACCTAAATATAATCTAAACAATATATGTATAAGGAGTCCGTGCCCATAGGCATAGCGCCAAGAATTTTAGAAGATTAGCAATTGCAATTCTCTGCGCATGATATGAACTAGCCCTTTTGTTAAAAACAACATCAATCAAACGTGGGACTATTTCTTTGAAATTCTCTTTGTTACGTGTGAAGAGAAGCAAACGAGCAAGCAGGCTACCTAATATTAAGTAGTCGCTGAATCCTATTGGATATCCACAAACAGGACTGAAGTTCTATCTAGTACCTGGTCCTAGTTGCGTCCTAATCCTGAGGTCCACATAAACATATCTGGCACCTCTCTAAACGAACTGCTTCGCGGTGGGTTACGTAAGTAACATGTATCTCCGTATTTACACTATAGCTCTACCACCTTTTAAACGAAAATCAATTTTTAGAACAAAAAAATATTCACTAAAGACTAACATATGTAATCAAAAGTAAAATCAACACGAAACCACAACGCTTCGGTCCTAAAATATCCTGCAAATTTTTACGACGTGCGCACTCCACTCAGTACGTACGAGTGTGTGTACGGAGAGTGTGTGTGTGCTATCGTGAAAGAAATGAGGTTATCTGAATGCGTTGTCATTGTTTGTGCAAGTGATAGGATACGTAGATAGTTTTTATTACGAAGACGATTTACGAAGCGTAAAAAGTGACCACGACTGTATTTACTACGTCCTAGGTGCGTTATTTTCAGATAATTCCAAATGTATCTATATTAAAAGAGTGGGTACTGTTATTTAAATACGAAATAAACTACATTAAAATTAAATTTAATAAATTTATTAATATAAAATTTACTAACAACGAAATTAGCTTCACGTTAGAAATGGATTTAGCGGTGGTACTTCCCCGCAACCGTAAAAACTGTACTTTGAAACCATTTTTTAATTATTAACTACCCATAGTTACTACAACATATATTCATAAAATCTCTTACAAACAACATTTATCATTCTAGAACATAGTGTTTTACCTGTTAGATGTGGTGGTGGTACTTCCGTATTCAAACCTATCCTAACCTAACATAACCTATATTCAAAGGTTTTATACATCTTGTCAAGTGTTGGTTACGTGTTTTAAAATGTAACATTAAAATAAAAGCGTGTTAAAAATGTAATTTTTATCTTTTTATAACTGTTTATCCTTAAATATAAACCTTGTACATAGATTTTGTTTTTTACCAAGTTTTTTACACTTTTTTAATGTCACCATCAAAAAATATAACCTTTTTTATCGTTAAATATAAACTTGGTATGTAAATTTCGTATCTTGTTAAATTTTTGTTACTTTTTTTAAGTTAACCTTAAAAAACGTAAACATTTTTATCCTTAATTATAAACTTGATGCATAATTTTTGTACTTCCCAAATTTTATTTATACTTTTTTACGTTTACATTAAAAAAACCTTAACTTTTGATCCTCAAATGTAAACTTGGTACATAAATATTATATCTTGCCAAATTTTTGTTACATTTTTTTAGTTAACATTAACAAAAAGGTAAACATTTTTATCCTTGAATATAAACTTAAGACATGTCTGAACATCGCTGCTCTTTGCAGATAACCCACACAAACGCCTCGTATTGACATAGGTCAGTGTTTGATACGCTAAATATGATATACTTGTGTTGGTTTGCTGAGTTTAATATTTTTACACTGTTAACTAGTTGTTCCTATGGCTTCGTGTGCCTAAACGAGGAAAGAAAGAAACATGTTTGCGCAATCCGCTACTTATTGCGTAATTGTATCCTTGGACCTTTCCAACCAGGGAAACGTGACCGTCTAGGGGGCAATTTCAGGAGGGGAATATTTTTTATAAATACAAAATTTAATAATTTTAACGACATAAAAGCGAATTCAAAAATTGTATCTCTTGTTTCATTAAACTTAGGATTTTTTTTAAATATATTTTTATTTATTCATAGGTGCGATCATCAATTTAGAATTGAATTTAAGATAATCCGTAACAAAAAAAATATGTCATCTATTTTTTATCCTTAGGGGTGGTATTTTCTCTTAAAATTTTCGTAAAAAGCCGTTCGGCCATTTCCGTAACACGCGTTAATTAAAAATCTAAATTTAAGTAATTAATTACAATACCATAAAATGATGTTAAAATTTGATTTTTCAAAAAAGGTTAAATACAGCATAAAAATGAATTTTTATACCAATTTTTTATTATTTTTCTCTTTTAAATTTATATGAAATTTATTTTGGAAAAATATCACACTTAATTAATTTTAAATAAAACGTTGAATAGTTTAAGACCAATTATAATAAATTTATTATATACAAGTGCCCAGAGTATGTTATTGAAACTCTACACTAAGGTTTCGGAGGTAAGGTTCTACGAAAACACTTTTACGTTGTTATTGTTCATGTCATTGTTATAATTAGTAAATGGTCATTAACACCTTATAGTCGAAAATCAGTAATAAACATAATTTGTAACGCAGAAACGAAATAGTTCGACCGGGAAGGAACCACTTCATATCGTTTCAGTAGAATGGCGTGGTTGCCGGCTCACTTACCAATGAGGCGACCACCTAAGTCCTCAGGAGTAGCAACGTTCTCTTTCTCTTGTTCTAGTTCTTTATGGTGTTGGTTACAGATTTCCATGGGCGTGTGACCACTTACCATCAGGTGGACTGCATTCTATAAGAAATAATCATCTATATTTTTTTGTCTGTTAATAATTTTATATAATGAATTTCATTAAGAACTCTTAATTGTAATTATTTATTATTTATATTTTTAAATTTGAATTAACTACAGGTTATTTTATAAAATAAGGTTGATAAAGCACAGACATTTTTTTGAGAATCTACTCAAAATTCTGAAAGACATTTGAAGTATACTAATTCATATTTAGCTAGCGTGATGGACTATGTTTAAACCTTTTTTCTGAGAGAAGTTATGCCGCTGTTACAGTGATAGTTGATGATCAGAAAAGAAGTTACAAAAAAATCATAATATCTCTAATGGAACCTACTCTTTTCACTCAACGCACACAGAGACAGGCCATTTGTTGACAGTCAGTGCCAGCCTCTCGGTAATAAGTAGTTATGCTTTTAAATTCGCAAATTCTCGTGAGCGAGAACGTGGTATATTAAATTTGGGACGATAGTCTGACATTTCAAAATTTTTCCATTTTTTTCAAATTTCTTGTAATTTGTTTGAAAACTTGTAATAACTCATCTGGTATTACATCACCTGTGTTATACGAGTATTTAGAATCGATCAAATGTTTAAAAATCGTCTCCTGCAACATCGTGGTTTTTAATTGAAACTGTCGCGACATCGCGGGCGACATCTTCATTATATATTTTTATAAAATTATATTTGTTAACAAATATTCTGTTTATCTTATAAGTGGTTACCGTTGCCCATTGGCATGTGTAACTAACGTCATATAAAATACAAGTACCATTAGAAGTCGAGCGATGGTTATTCCTGAGGACTAAGATAATCGACTTGCTTCTATGACCGCCAACCGCCTTTCCACCTGAGACATAAGAGTAATGAAAAGGAACTTTTACTGTAAAGGGAGGATTGTAAGGATAGTGGTGGTACCTCCCCAGTCAACTTATAGTTTCACTAATTACTTAAAATTACTTAAAAGTTCAAATTCAGATAAAAATATTTTAAGATTATTACTGATTCAAAATTTCCGTTTCCTACATCAGTATAAATATAAAACGAACAAACATAAATATATATATATATAATTCAAAGCAATGACGCAATTAAAAAGAACTACATGGTGCTTGTATTTTTAAATACCCCGCCGTTCAACGGACCCAAAGGTCATAACTCTATCAACGTTAATACAAACTCTACTATACTCGTCTTTAAATAGAGTCTTAATTCAATTACGTGGAAATAGGAGATGGTACTTTTGTAGTTGGAGGCTTTAAAGGAAGTCCATACTCGCCCTGTGGGCGTCAGATCGAGATTGTATTATCTTAACAACTATCAGAAGTAGACAGCTCTATCGGCCATCTCGCTCGCACTCTATATTAGAATCAATCTAGCGCATTCCAACTGCACGCAGAGTATGAGAATTCATCAGCTGAACTATACTATGAGTCAGTTTCGAAAGTAACACTAGGAATATATCTTTGCTATTATATTTTTTGAAGTCTAGGTCTTAAGACTCGTAACGCGCGCCATATGAAAGTTATGTGGGAAGTGAAATAATTTCACGATTAACGATTTTTGATTTTTGATTGGCGATATTTCGAATCAGTTGCATGGCTCGTTCCACGGCGAAACTATTAAAAGATCCGGTTCATAGTGAAATGTCTAAATTCCGCTATGATATTAATTTAAATCATAACTATCAGTATTGTTGGAAATGACTTACTAAGATTTTTTTTGCACTTCATCCAGTAGGAAAATTAATTATATTTTTTATTAAAAACAACAATTGAAAAAAACAACAATGTGTATAACTGTGGGTTGAAATAAAAACTTTACGTCAGATAGACTACGCAAGTTGCCAAAGATATATTTACATTGTGAAATGCATAAATTCTGCTATAATACAAGTGAAATCAATTCAGAATTGAAAGGCCCCCGGTCTAGAATAAGGTGTAATAAATACAAGCGTTAACTCAAAATCGTTATGATTTTACGCACATTACTAATTTAAGCCGTTAAAAAAATATTTTGTATTGTAAAATGTATTGCCTATTGCACATCCATCAGGCTTTATCTATCCACTGCTGCACATAGGCCTCCCCCAGGTGCCGCCATTTTGACCGGATCTGTGCCTACACCCAGCCTATGTATTGAGCTTATAAACAATTATTAAGAATCTGAAACAGACATCTAATTTAGATTGACATGTTTCTGTAACCGAAGATCGAACTGAAAATCGTGCTTAAACAAAAAGTCAACACCTTGACTAAAGTAACATGTGTTTAACTGTGGATTATGAGGGCGGCGTGATACCTCCCCGATGGAGACCATACGGAGGTACTACCAGTCAAAATCAAACAAATCAATCGTGTAGACTTTTAGCCTTAATTTCAGAGTTATAGCGAATCTTCCCACAATTTTTTAAAGAACGATTTTTATACAGAATCGAACCCAAAACCCTGAACACGCATTTAATATTACGTCAACAATTTCCTGACTAATCACTACATCAAACAACGCACCGATAAATGTTAAAACACACTACCACCAAGGCTCTAGATAAGGTAGCCGTGGGTAAACATGTTATTCTGCCGTGAAAAATATATGTACAAATAAGACTTGATAGAAACATTACAGCCTTATTTGTGTCACCGTTCTCACGTCAACATGTATACATATAAATTTAATACAGTGTCTGTCTGTAATTTTTATATATAAGTAAAATGACTTATAGACTCAGCGACCACTGAAAGTCCGAAACTTCAAAATACTACAAATAGGTTCTATATAGAGTGCAAATGAGCACTATATAAAGAACTTTCAAAATACCTTTTTAAGTACTCACGCTATGTTAAGAACCTATTAAAATGTTCAGAATTCTAGGTTCAGTGGTTTGGGCTGTACGTTGATCTATCTCAATCAGTCTTTACTCCTTTATTTGATTATAAATCAACATCAAAATCAAAATATCAAATCAAATCTTTGCAGAATTCTTTTTGAACGTCAATAAACTACCACCGACTCGTACGGTATTTCGTTTTGAGAAAGAGTCGGCGAAAGAAACTTCAAATTATATTTAAGAATAAAAAGCTATAAATTTACTTACTATAGTTAGCAAATTTATAGCTTTGTGTTCTTAAACTATATATAGCTAGGTAATTTAGAAAATATTGCTTAAAAGACAGTTATCATAACTATAATCATATAGACAACTAAACTTAAAAATCGCAGAGAAAACCGTAGGATAAAGCTGGTATATTACTAATGTTACATATAAGGGACGGTAATAATCAATCAAAGAACTAGTTATAGTGAAGGAAATAGCAGCAAAAAAGGCTTAAAAGACCGCTTAAAACTCTTGAACTATGATTTATAAAATGATTTATTAAGAGTCAATCGATTTTCTATTCTTTTTCTATAAATTAGTCTAAAAAACGACTGGTGATTTGATTGAAAGCATTACATGATCTGAATATTTGTAAAACCAGCCGAGTCGTTGTATCGTCAGCTTTGAAGGAGACTTCTTCAACTTTGACGGACTTCTCTTTCCACCTTTTTGAAGGGCCCTATGAGTTACACTTTAGTGAATTTCAATCAAAAATTTATGATTTCGAAGTATTATTATGGCGTAATTTATAGATTTTACTATGTACCGGGTACTTACTATTATTTTTTGATATTGATAGCCGACATGTCAATGTGCCGATTTAAATAAAAATAATTTTTTGTAACCTGCACATTTAAATTTGAATTTTATTTGCATTTTAATTACATTAATTGAAATTTTAAAATTAATTTTAAGAAGCTTAATCTTAACAAAACATTTAAATTTGAATAAAAATGGTTCTAGAATTCCATGTATACAAAAACATTGCATAAAGTACTTATAAACGAAGAAGATGACGTCAAAAGTGTTATTGTCATTGTTATGGTTATGGTTATAAAAATGCGTTTTTAAACAAAGTCCTTTATGAAGTTACTCACCAGTTCTTTTTATAACCGCCCTTGGACTTAAAGGTTAGCAGTAAACAATGAAAGAAATATCTGTATCGCGTATAATCGCGGTTAAAAATAATCTTTATGTGGTTCATATTTAAAAATGCGTACGTTCCGCTCTGCGTCTCATTTACTTTTAAATATTTCTTTGTTTAAGACTAAACTAGCGACCCGGTTAAGCTTCGCTCGGATAATCTTATATATAAAAATGAATGTTTGTCTGTATGTCCTTTATAAACTCGTATACTATGCATTTGATCATGCGATGATCTTTAGCAAAGTTGTTGTGCATGAGCCCATGGCGGTTTCTGAGTTGGTACGACCAATTTTCGTCAGAAAAAAAATCTACAGTACAGGGTACAGCTAGTAGTTTATATTTACTTACATTATTTTTGTTTCAGTCACCTAATTGCAAAAACTAACAATTAGAAACGTCACTTCGAATGACGGCTGAATTACTATATTGAATTTAACAATCTAATTTTTCGGACCAATGCACAAAAAAACTTATTACGCACCTCAGGAATCACTCTACTGTTGAAAACTGTAGGAAAATCCGTCCAGTACGTTTAAGTTTAACACAAACAAACAGACAAACACAAAGGAGGACTTTGTTTTATAATATTTAGAGGCAGAGATGCTGTTCTTTCTGTCTGACCTAAAAAATATGAATATCATTTTAAAGGTAATCGATTACTATTACGTAGTGATCTAAGGTTCTCGGGATCGATACCCAGGCTGGTTTTTCTTGACAAGAGTAGAAAACACGCTGCCTAAATGATGTTCTGACACGCAAAAAATATAAACAAATTTCTCCTTGAAAGTTATTGATTACTCTTGCGTTGCGGTCTATAAGACGTGGAAGTAATATCCATGGTGACTTTATAATATTTAAGAGAAAACACGCTGTCTAAATTATGTTATTTCTGTCGTAAAAATATGAACCAAGTTCTCCTTGAAGGTTATCGATTACTATTGCGTAGCTGTCTAAGGGTCTCGAGATCGATACCCAGACTGTTTTATTTTATGTATAAAAGTAGAACACACACGCTGCCTAGGTTGTTTTACGATTTTAGAATTATTTAAAATAAACGCTGACAAAGTCACGGGCGTAGGTAGTAGGCATGTAATTTATTATTTCAAACCCTTTAAAACCGATTTCTGTTAAAAAGTCAAACAAATGCCCTCATATCAGTCACTTTAATTACCCCCTTCCACCCTTTTTTTACCGCGAAATTATAAAGTACGAAGGAAGTGATAACTTGATAATTGTCACTTTGACACCTGCCGTTTTTAATCTGTTGACAAACGTCATTTCCTGACGTGTGGGAAAACACACTTGGATTGACGTAACTCGCATAAATATTTTAGCGACGGGCAACATTAATTGTAGATGGTAATCATTAATTATGAATTTGAAGGAAAAACCGCCATTATTCCTTGCGTATCAGTAAATGTCGGTGTTATACCAATTTCTTGCACAATAATGTCATAGTGGTGTGTGGTTTAGGCTGAAAAAGGGTTGAAATAGTACGAATTTATCATGGAGGTACCACCGTCGCCCTCTTAATCAGCTGTAAAGCAGTTCTTGAATATTAGTTGGAGAAGTGCGGTTGATAGCTACACTTATAAGTAAGGCGACCATCTCAGTCCTCTGGAGTAAAAACGCATCAATGCATGACGTCAGATAGGACTTTAGTTTTAATTGAGCCAATATTTCGAACCAGTTGCATGGTCACGTGACCACTAGCCATACAACTGGTTGGAAAATATCCGCAATCAGTAATTAAAAATCTTTAATTGTCCTGTACATAATAAAACGTGTAAATTCCGTGATGATATTAATTTATAATCGCAAATTATTTATTTTTTAAATGTTATTTGCCAATAAGCAAGTTTTTTAACGACGAAACGAAGCGCGTGCTTGCAATTATAAAGTTGATTTATTGCAAAACATTATGACATAATAAAAATAAAGATACGAACGAGCGTCGGATAAAAACTGTGTCATCGGAACAGATTAAAAATAAACTGCGACCTGCAAAGAATTGAGTCAAGTTCGCGCGCTTTTTTATCTGTATATTCTGTTGTATATTTTTTAAAGTTCCACACCCAATTTGTTGTAAACGAAACCTTTTTTTTGTGTCATGTACAGCTATCATTATGTCACAACCTTTTTGCTAGAAAACATTGAGTCCTTAATAGGTGGGATAACTATAGTTCGACCAGGGAGGTACCACCACCGCTCATAATCTGCCGTAAAGCATTACTTGTCTCGGTTGGAGAGATGCGGTTGTCAGCTACTCCTTGAAGCGAGGCGACCATCTTAGTCCTCAGAGCAGCGGCGAATCTACGTTCGAGCTCAGATAGGCTTTCAGTCGTGTTTGAAATCGTACGTAGATGTCCATAGGCTGCGATTATTTCATCAGGTGGTTTGCATGCTCGTTTGCTCTTCTCACATAAAAAAGTTAATCCATAGATATAAAAATTAAAAAGGAAAAGTTTACTAAAACAGCTTTCCTACATCGATTATGTTTACAGATTTCTACAGTTGAAAACATTAATAAGAAAAAATATAGTATGCAAAACGTTTTAAAGATCGCTTAATAGGTTCGCTCGGAGGCTTTTAAGCAAGAATTATGTCGTCTCCCGCACAAATGATAGCGCGTACATTTTTTACCAGTTTTTTTGCGTAAACGTTCAATTTTTATGACGCTAATTACGCTGCGAGGGGACCGAGTGTGTACGTTAGTACAGCAATACTTTTTCCACCACGTTTATGTAACTTACGTAGATTTATTTCACCATCTAGTCATTGCTGTTCAATGAGCGAATTTTCTCTCAGAATGAGGTTCGTTAGTTACGTACATCTATTCAAAGTGTATGGCGGTTGCCGGCTACACTTTGAAGAAAGGCGACCGTCTTAGTCCTCAGGAGTAGCAACGCATCTACGTTCGAGCTCAAATAGAATTTCAGTCTTATTTGTTATTTGTCAAAGTCAGACGGCATTTGGTCATAGTTGATTGTTACAAAACTATAACCATCAATCCATTGCTATCCCACAGCTGGGGAAGATCTCCTCTCATATTAGGGTCGTTAAGCCACAGTCCACTTAAGTCAAAGCTAAATAATATTTATTCAGAATTGATTCTTACAGAACCCTATTTGTTCCTTCATTAATCCTCAATCCAATACTGTCCTAACGCTAAGCACTCTACACTCTACTCTTACAGACACTACAAAAACTTATTTTACCCCCTTAAGGGCACAATTTCAAAACTCCTGTCTTAGTGCTTATTTACGGTATATAAAGAAGCAATCTAAAATTCAGATATCTAGATTCAGTGATTTCTATATAAAGAACCTATATACAATATAATTCTATTTTCAATGGTTTCGGCTGTGCATTAATCTATGGGTTTGTCACTCTTGTTTGCGTTTCTTAGTATTTTTATATATACAGATAATATTATATTTTCTTTCGTAACGTGTCCTGCCGCCGTAACGCACCCACTTCATCTAATTTCTTGTCGCGTACCCGTTAATGTAGACTGTTTTACAAAACGATTCTGAAGCCAGATCATTTGATTTATTACGAACAGAAAAATCTACTATACTATATTGAGTTGTGATGATCTGCTGCTTCACCCGCGTGGTGTTGAGATTCCTGCTATAAAATATAGTTGTTTTTTATATCTTTTTATGTGAGAAGAGTAGAAAATGAATAGGACACCTGACGTCAAGTGGTCGATGCGGCCAATGGACATCTATGTACAACCTCCAATGATTGGTCTGAAGGAATGTGATTTAAAACTAATATCATCGTGAACTTCATCCATGTTCACTCATGTCTGTTTAGCCGTGACCACGAGCCGTGCAAGTAGTTCGAACTATCGGCAATCAAAAATATTGTTAATCGTAAGTACCCGGTACATAGTAGTGATGAAGTTCATCACCATACATTAGAAAGTTCTCCATGAGATTGGAGAAGGTGTGTGAAGTCTACTAATGGAAAGGTCATTTATATTGCAATATTATAAAAATCATGTTGTATGTACACATAATTTACTAGTCAATTCTGATATTGAAAATCTTAAAACTAATTATTATAGAAGCCTAACCCAAACAATGTGAAGGAAGTCCGTGTCTATACGACATGATGCCAAGAATGGTAGGCCCATTCCCGCGTTGAATAGCAATCGTAATCATGAATACCACACATAAATTGAACAAAAAAGAATCTGTTGTGCATCTCATGGATTTGAACTTAAGACAAATGGAAACTGTGAGGGAGTACGTAACCACTGTTTTTTAGCTCAGCCTTTCACTTTTAATGATAAATAACTCTTTCTTTTCTCAACATCAAATTTATGAACTCCACAATCTCAAACATAAACTTGAACGAAACCAATTAGCCGGTCAATAAACACAATTTACAAGCAACATTACCGTTAGTAACCGATGTACAATATTTCACGACACAACCGGGAACTGAACCCGAGACCCCACATCATATCGTATCAAAACCATAAATTCTTTGCAATTTCTTCGTTGCGTGATCAAAACGTCTAGTTCCACTTTCTAACACGCGTGAAAGATACACTCGCGAGCACAGAAATGTATCGTCTGTATTTTTAACTGACTTCAAAATATTAACTAAGAAAAGTACCTTCAAGGAAATTGCGTCTACTGTATTACTATACGTAGTGATGCAATTTTTTCAAATTTACTTTTATATGTATATAAACTTTACACATATACCACATTCAACGCATATTTCGAATTAAATTGAAATTAGAACTCCAATAAAAGTATATTCTATCCACCCTTGAAATTGGTATTTTCACATTAAATTTTAACGGCACCAAAAAAGAAGTGTACCTTTACGAAAAAAATAAACAAATCTGTTAATATATGACGAAATTCTGCAGTAACAATCAAATTAAAAAAGTCTACTTCTGTTTTGAAGTCGGTTAAAAACAAAAGAAAAAGACGGAAGGAGAAAGCGTTCCTTCTTATTAATCGACTTCAAAAAACTTGAAATACTAAACCCTATTGAAGTCCAAACAACGTCCTCACAATAAAAAAAATCATTTGGGATATTAGCAAAATATATTTATTTTTATTATTTCCCTGTCTATAAACATCATTGTTTTGTTTCTACGTTAGTCTACATCAAGATACAAGGCGACAAATGACTAATAGAACATATTAGTAATCGTCTGATCATTATGCCATTTAAATCCGAGGATTACGCCACAGTAGGCGCGGCATATCATCAAGCTTTGTATCATTAAAACATTGACATAATCGAATCCAACCGACCATAAACTGGGACTCAATAGTAAATTAGTACGCACTTATCATTTTGTCAAATGTAAAAAACTGTTTTGAGGCTCCTTTTTTGTGAGAAGAGTAGCAAACGAGCATACAAACCACTTAATGTTAAGTCATCGCCGCATCGTAGACATCCACGTACAACGACAAACACGATTGAAAATATATCTGAGCTCGAACGTTGCTACTCCTGAAGACTAAGATGGTCACCTTGCTTCAAAGTGTAGCCGGCAACCACACCTCTCCAACTGACACACAAGTAACGCTTTACGGCGGATTATGAGGGTGGCGGTGGTATCTCCCCGGTCGAACTATAGTTCTCCCACCTACAAGGTTAAAACTACTTTGCAACAATCCGGAACCATCATGTATAATAGTATTTATTTCAATACAATTTGACTGGGGCAACATCACTGTGATTCTTACAATCCAATATGAAGTAACTCTTGTGGTTCGGTTGGAGAGAAAGAAATCTCAGTCACGACTTATTTGAGGTAATATATGATAGTCAACTTACCCTGATGATGTTTTGTCGTAATAATTATAGTAGTATAAATTTTTTCTCTCTTCACTTTTCCTATATGGAAAGGACGAAGGACATAGTGCTTGCATTGAAATATACACCATTATATTGTTGTAAGGTTAGCAATGGCCTAATAGCATGGATTTCCACAAAGTAAAGTTGAAATTATTAACTGTGATATATAAATTTCCATGGCTCAACCCCTTGGAAAAGAAGCCAGGGTAAAAAGAGAATCCTCGGGGCCCGAATAATCCCTACCCATCCCCTCTCCCGCGAGAGCTGTTACAATCACCGGGTAGAAGTAGCATACAAGGTACAGGATGTTTTGTTCGCCTACGATCCGCACTAGTCACTAAACATCAATAGAGAACCATGCTTAGAACTATTCTTCAATAAATAGAGTCCTGATGACTCATTAGGTTCAAAAATTTAAAATATCAAAATTTCCTACATCCTCCTAATTTAAGAGGATGTTATTAACCTGTTTTCGATTTTATAAGAGCAAATTATGACGGAAAAATACTATGAGCCAAAATGAAATAAATAATGATAAATTCTTGGAAGGATTAACGTTGTTTTAGGAAAAATATGTTGGATATTAAATATTTGATTAATAAATACATTGTTCTACCTGTTTGATAACGGTTCTTATTTAAAACACTATATTTTTATAGTATAGAACTTGCTAAGTAATATCCAGTCTATCCTAGGGGCCAATAACCCATGAATATATAAAATCCACGTCAAACAGAATCTATCATTTCTTTCTTACGAGACGATAATCTTTCAAAGATGCCTAATGTTTGGAGCATTGAACAGGTTATGAACATTTTTACCTACTAAATTCTTCCTCCCTTGATATCCAGAGCATCTAAGTGACATCGGAGTCTGTTAGCCCAGGGTAAGGTAATGCTGGATGGGGTAAGGGTAAGGATGTTTCTCACCTAACCTAACCCTTTAATATCACACCATTTATGAAAACCCCATAGCTTTATATGCAATTTGGATGCAATAACATATCATACCAACATACCTTGAGAAATCTTCCACCCGGTTTTTCAGGCACCGGTATGTGTTGGCGAACTTGGGTACATCTTGGGTACATATTCCACCAATCAAGATACCTCGGGAAGTCTTACTCCTAGTTTCTCGGGCACCGGTGTATGTCTTTAACACACTCCCTTCCCGGGGTTGCTACGTTGGAACGGCTGGAGCTCCCGCTATTACCTTTCCTAATTCCAGAAGGCTATAGCTGGCTCTTTCAGACAGGAGGTACCATAGCACTAGTCTAGACCCTAGTGACAGGACAGGAGCTACGCTAGGTAGCGCTATGCTGGTCTCTAGCGATAGGAACACAAGTTCTACGACGGCAAATCTCCCTCAATTTAAGCAAATAATCTGACCTATTTGTGTTCTTTTGTATTATTATTGATAATTGAGTAACACTGAAACAAACATAAATAAATCAGCGCCATTATTTTCCTGTTACTTAACGAACTGAAAAATATGTTTCCTTAGTACAGGAAGATAACGTAAAAATAAACTTTTTAAACGAATAATGGTTTGTTATTCAATTATCCTGGTTTATATGGAATAGGGTAAACAGGGGATCAAAGACATCGTCACATTGACATTTGAAAATCGCTAAATATTATAAAACAAAGTCCCCCATCGCGTCTGTCTGTCTTTTCATGATAAACTCAGAAGTGCTGGACGGATTTTCTCACAGTTTTCAACAACGAGTAGAGTTATATCTGAGGAAGGTTTTGGTGCATAATACATTAAGTTTTTTTGTTAATTGGTCTAGAAATTAAATAGTTCAATTCAATATAGTCATTCAGTCGTCGATCGAAACAGATGCTTCTAATTGTTAGTTTTTGCAATCAAGTAATGGCTGGATGCATGTATGAACGAAAAGTAAACTGAGCGAAGCTGGACCGGGTCGCTAGTTTTGAATAAATAAAATTGTTGTGGAATTTATACTGAAATATGTAACTTAATACATATGTAACCCCATAAACATTGAAAAGTACATATTTTTTGTTAATCTGTATATTTTGATCATTTTTTTCGTTTCGAAAAGTTAAAATCACCACAGATTATACAATTATTTACCAATCAGAAACAATAGAGCAATAACAGCACTTCCTAATCATGCCACCATAGTCGAAAAAAGCAGATATTACTTCTTTAAAATATATTTTATGTAATATATTTTAAAAAGTTACCCACAGCTATATGTCAAGCTGTGGCTTCCTTTGTAGTCTGAACTGACAACTGACCCTAGATTATGTTATGACGGATTATGAAGCCACGGTGGTACCTCCCCAGTCGAAATATATCTGTATCTCTCAAACTCGTTTGCTACTGTAAAAAAGTGACTCATAGTACCAACAAACCTTCTAACCCCGCTCTACTCAATATCAAGTCCAATACTACAGCTAACCCAGTACACTCGGATAAATGTATTTGTATACTGTACCCGTGCTTAAGTGACACTATGTTTTGTCCCCCGTGGGATTATAATTTGATTCAAAATGTTGGCTTTTTACCACAGGTAACGAAAAACTATTTTTTATACATATAATAACCAGGCTTTTAAGGCTATTTAGATACTTTTAAAACGGATTTCAGTCGTAAATAAATTTGTGGTAACTTTTTAATATTGGATTTTTTTTATTTTTTGTCTGTGGATACATTTTTATCTGTCATTATATAACAAAAATTATTAATTGTTTCCACATATCTATTGTTTTAATACAGAGAGTGGCGACTATTTTTGAAGTAGCAAGTAATTATGGCAGGGGAAAATAACTCAATAACCAAACATCAGCAATATTTTTTTATTTTTTATTATGAATGAGTAAGAAACGGGCATGCAAGCCACCTGATGTTAAGT
>DWON01001500.1:0-24178 GCA_018251015.1 Phocides pigmalion okeechobee
ATAAACTATTAATAAATAGTTTATTCTTTACTAGCTTTTGCCAGCAGCTTTGCTCGCCAAATGTCAATAATACAATCGCTATTTTACCCTATTTGAAAAATATCTATGAAGGGAGTCATAAAATTTTAACAAAAAAATATCATCTAGTTCACCTCCTTTGTGGCGGGATTTTTATTTATATTGCAAAATTAGCAAACGAGCGTGTATCATCCTAATCTTAATTGGTCTCTGCCATGCATGGACAGTTACGTTCAATGGAAACAGGACTTAATCTCAGCCTGACGTTATGCATAGATGCGTACTCTTGAGGACTGTGATAGTAGTGACTCGTAAGTATGGGCGGCGACCGCCCTCTTCAATCGAACCATAAGAACTGCTTTAGCGGCGGATTATAAGGGCTGCAGTGGTATCTCCCCGGTCGAACTATTAGTCTACAACTTGTCATGCAAAGATATAACTAATTAAGTTGTTATTAAAACTACTTTGCAACAATCCGCCACCACAATGTATAATGGTATATATTTCAAAGCATGCGCTATGACCACCCTGCCCCAGGATAGGAAAACGTAATGTGATTAAAAATATATACCAGTACACGTATTAGTACCAACGCGTGTTTAGCCCCAAAACGGAGCATCATCAGAGTAAGTTGACTCTGCGATGGCTAAACGGTGAGACTCGCCAATAATATAATTAATGGAATAATAACATGGAATTCCGCAAAGTAACGAGTAATATACAGAATTATACAGAATTATACAGATTTATGTTAAAAAATAGTATGACTAATATTTTTATAACATAATTCTGTATTTCTAAGCCATAGAATTTTAAGGCAAAATAATTCTGTTTCATAAATTTCAACAATCACTTTCACGTACTGAAAGTAACGAAAGTCATTTTTAAAGTTTCAAGTTTCAAAATGTATCTCAATTTACTGATAGAAATTATTAGTACAACATTAATTCCCTTATGTTTAATGATTCAAATTTCGAAAAAATATTTTAAATACCTTCCTTATTTCCAAATTGTACTAAATGAAATGATGCAAGTCATTACCAAGTTCATCAGCCAACTCAGTGACAGACCGAATGAATTACCTAAAGTTCCCACGACCATTGAGTTTCCGGTAATATATATGGACAACACGTCCCACAAACCACACAGACACACCTTTGTATGTTAATTGTCGAAACTTTGCAAAGGTGAGGAAAGGACGCAGTAAAATATTGTGATCAATGAATCAAAACATCAATTTATTTGAAACTAACGCTCCAGCTTCGCACAGGTGCATTTCCAACATCACATTATACATATTTTTCATTTTACTATATGTATAACGGGTACGCACGATTAACGCTTTTTAATTGTCGATATTTCGAACCAGATGCATGGTTCGCGATAAGAGCTAAACTTTAAAGGGTCTGTTTAAAATCGTGTATTATATTTCAAATATTTGAAATTCTCGGCTTTTCTCTATATATAATATGAATGTATTATACACATAAACTTTTGGCTTTATACTATATACTATATTGCTATATATATATACACTATGCATAACTATCTAAATAGTCAATCTCTTTTTATTTTTACAGGAGAAGCAATTGATGCAGTCCACCAGACGGTAAGTGACCATCGTCTCTGTACGTGTGTAACGAATTCCATATAGAACAAGAGTCAGTTAAAGTCAGTCACAGACGCCTTGCTACGCCTAAGAACTAAGAAAAGTTGGTTCATATGAAAAGTTTACCTAAACACGCCTTACCCCACAGGAACGCAAGAATAGCTTAACGGTAAAAATGCGTACCACCATCGTTCCCATCGAGCCATACAGATTCTTCCTCCGAAGAAATGGTACTCTCTATGATGTTATGGTTTCCGAAGAGACTACACACCATGTGGCATTAGTAATACTTCTATTATAATTGGTATGTTAAAATATACTTGTACACAACACCACTTTTATAAAAAGCTAATTTTTAGGCTAATAATCTTATAAATAAGTATTTTGTACCGATTTATAGTGTTTATTTAGTGTTAGTAGATATTAATAATAACCTGAATACGTAACATCATCTTTATTTTACCTGTGGTATTAAAAACAAATATGATCATAAAAAAAGTTCTGTCAACTTCATGTCATACGTCACGACAACGTCAACTCATAATCGACCAATCAGAACGTGATCCCTGAATCACGCTATTCATATTTTTTACACCCTTCGTATATATAAAAAACAATAATTCCTATATAACGGAGGTCAGCTGCTTTGAGGGAAGCCAGTTGTCAAGCTGGTCTAATTTGGCACTCATTCAGATGCAGACCCTTGAGGTCTGGAAACCGTGATGTGCATTGCTCCACGTCTTAAGGGATGTGGCCTCAATTTGTTCTCTCACCTCAAAGAATGGCGACATAGCCCCTTCGGGTTACCGGTACTTCCTCTTTTGTTTTTTTTTTGTGATTCTAATATGAGATATAATATCGCTAACATATAAAAATGAAGCGTCTGTTAACGTCAACGTAATGAAACGTCTTGTATTAGTTTAATCTAGGAAGTATTGATTTAATCTCCCTCAAAGGTCGTACACTTTATACTTATTACTCTGGTCTCATTATACGCCATAAATTTATTGAAACAGGAAGTAAACAATGACAGATAAAGCTTTTTTTTCTTTCAGAAAATCTTTTTAGTAAATGACTTTATACAACTTATAGGAGTGGTTTAAGCTTATATTTTGTGGACAAAGCCGTAGGTTATCGCTAGTCAAGTATAATTATTAATATTATATATACATAATGCATATCTTATTTTACCATTTTTTGAGAAAATTAAGTAGACATTTCATGCAGGCAAATTTTAATAATTTTCTTATAAAGATGCAGTCATTTTGGCTTTTTTATTAGCAATTTTATAACATTACTCCTTATAAATTTCAGTTACGTAATTCATAGTTACCTACAATTCTTACGTAGGAGCCACAAGCACCCATACAATACCAATGTACGTACGTAAAATATGTAAACATTTTTCTTTCATTATTGTTAAGAGCTAAAATTTGTAAGGAATTCAATATTGTAGTTAGTGCAGATGTTATTGAGTGTTATTATTACCTTTTTCATATAATATGTTATCATTTATGTTACGTTTGTTGTAGTTATTGTAATTTTAATAAGAATCAAAATAAATCATAACAAAACTATTGACCTATCTTCTATTATTTTGTTCGCAGGACATGAGCAAAAACCGGTTCGCTAATCACGTGTCTTACCCTTTTCGAATGCAACCGACCAATCAGAACGCAGGGCCTGAATCACGGTATTGAAGTTTTTAAAATTTTTCGCATATATACAAACAGTTTGGTATATTACTCCGGGGGTCAGCTACTATGAGGGAAGCCAGTTGCCAAGCTGGTCTAATTTGGCAATCATTACTATGTAAACACTTGTGGTTAATGGATAACGATAACTGATGGATGTGGTGTTCACACCTGTCCTTTCACCTCATATACAAAGCACCATAGTCCTCGGACTAACGCGACTCCCTTTTGCCCTAAAACACCTATCCTCTGGTTTCCTTAATCGCTTTCAACCCAGTGTTTATTTTTGGTTTTTCATGTGAAATAAGCAGCAAACGAGCATGCAAACCACCTAACGTTAACACGTGGAACGCCATGTCGGACAATGTTGTCCGACAACACCTCAACATTGTCCGACATGGCGTACAACGTGTTAAGTAGTCGCAGCCCATCGACGTCCACGTACTGCCAAAAACACGATTAAAATCTGAGCTCGAACGTAGATACGTTGCTACTCCTGAGGACTAAGATGGTCGCTTCACTTCTAAATGTATCCGGCAACCGCACCTCTCCAACCGAAACACAAGTAATGCTTTACGGTGGACTATGAACTGTTATGTACTTTAAAATGGCCAAACATACAATATTTCAAGAAGTGTTTCATTATGCAAATTAAAAGTAAGTCTGTGTTATATAGATGACATTGGATTACATAGGTATCATCTACCTACTGATGAGTTACTACAAAAAAGGGCAAGTCATATCAACACAGTGAACATATATGTATGTATACGGTCACATATTCAGATATGTAATGCTAGGCATGTTCAGTGATTAATTCTAATTAATACGATGACAATCACGTCTCAATTAATAATAATCAGCGAGCTTGGCCATAATTATTATTATAACAATTAGTTAATTTCACAAGTCGTTTACGAGAATAACCTTCCTACACAATTAAAGGCACTACGAGATCTGATTATATTAGAAAGGTACTACCGGAGATATGATAATCCCACTATATAGTCACTTAAAATAGCTTGAATATGTACTCGTATTTACATTTTAATAATAAAGCGGACAAATAGTAAAAGAATACAGTATGGTTTAGAATCTACTGGTTTAGTATCTATCTACTTTATCGTAAAGAAGTTCGGCCTAGGATCTTGTCACGGACGGTAGCACCCTTCCAATGAGCATCTAAGCCGTCGCCTAATCCATACATATAAAAAGGGAATTGTTTAGGTTAGGCTTTTATTATAATTAGTTTTAAGATTTTCATCATTTTAAATATATAATTATAAGCTAAATTTAAAATGATCATTTGAATTAAACTAATCATAACCAATAAAGAATATTATAATTAAAAAGGGAAAAATGACTGACAGACTCTGATATGTTGATATCTGCGTTGGCGGAGTCAAAATCGTGAATCTAGATAGCTGATATTTTGCAGATAGTTTCTTTATATACTACTACTATACTGAGTACTATAGAACGAATTTTGGAAAGTCCCCCTTAAAAAGAATAAAATAGAGAGATTGTATGAAATACAAAAGCTAGGCTATGGTCGGTGTACTGTTTAATATAATAATTCTTACTTGTAACATTGCAACCGATGCGTTTAACAATTTAACCAGACATCCGCGGCTGATGAAATCATACGCTGATATTTACCTCACTCACGCACTTTATAAACACGGGCAAGCGATATTTTCGTTCACGAAGTTGATTTGCTAAACACACACGGATATGTTAAACAAAAATATACCTTAATACGCTGTAATATGATCTAATTTGACACTAGTTTTGGTGCAGGTTTTCAGATTAAACGAGTTAAAATAGCGATAGGAGAACCACATCAAAGTCTTTGCGTAATGGATACGGGTGGGCTATTTGGGTAATCTGAACTAATTTGACGGTTAAGCTTAATTACCTTTAAAATAGATCAAGTGACTTCGGTGTGATGAACTGGTAGACTAATCTTCACACGGTTTGATTAAGGTTTATTACAAAACGGATTTGGTAAAAGATCATAAAGTTCAGATCAAGTAAGAAGTAATTACCGTGCATATATCACGATACATCAAAGTATCACTTTGAAGCATTGGACTTTGTAATAATATTAGCACCACATTGACATGGGGCCACTTCGCGAGTGAACGCTTTCTAACGAATAATAATTACGCATATCAGTACATATAAAAAAATAAAATGCCAACGTATAACTTCCTCTTTTTGGATGTCAATAAATGATATAAGAGCATAAAATATAAAGTAGTACTGTCATTGCCATAAGGATAGGCACATGCTAAGGGTCCTTGACCTCTCGGGGTCCCGAAAAGCCAAACAGTTACAAAAACAAACATTTTTCTGTCTTTAAATATCTGTTAAGAATTACCGTTAATATTTCTAAAATGCAATCTTGATCGTTGTCTTAAACAGAATTTATATTTTTTTCTAAATAGTAAAAATTTCAATAACGAACACGTCGAGTTAATAATAAAAAACAAAAAAGGTATTGTAGTCGGATTTTTTTTCTTTCCCACATTCCTGTGCCCTAAAGGCATATTCCCTAGGACTGCCGCAGTAAAAAGGATACATTGGAACCAAGGAAACGAGCAAAGAACTTCCATACAATTTATCGTATCTAAATTGGCGTGTGGCATACCTTATGCTATATGTCACTGGTTAAAAATGCCTTTCCAATAAAGGCTTCGGACCGGCTCCGTCGTAAGCTGTGTAGGCGCCGTTGCATCACCCATTCAGTCAACGGTTCACCCACACTGACTCCGGATGTAGTAGGAGTGAAATCGACTTTTCAATATCACGTAAAAATAGTATCTATAATATCCTAAGGCCCCACAAAACGCCCTGGTTACATCTATAAAAATAATTTTATTAAGTCAACCACTATTAATAACAAAGACATTTAAAACAACACGTTTTTCCTGTTAGTAGGGTCTTAATTAGGTAGCACTAATGAAAAGTTGATAAGATTAATTATGAGTTTGGTATAAAAAAATATATAATTTTTCGCACACTGAAATATCGTCAAGCACAGTCAAGTCAAATGAGTGACCGATAGTATCAAATTTTATGCGTCCTTTCGTAATAGAGAATGCCTGTTGACCATTTAGCTGTTGACCTCTGTTTTTATCGGTAGATGGCAGTAGTGGCGATATCTATATGGGGGGTTTAAAAATACTATAAACCGCTAAGCAATATCGACCAAAATACGCATCGAAGCAACGAGTTGTGGAAAGAAATCAGTGCCCAGCAGTGGGATATTTAGTGTTGCAGTCAATACTTTTTTATCATAAACATACCGCAGTATTGACCACTAATTTAAATATCAATGCGTCTCACACTCACAGATTAAGCTAAGTTCCTAACGATAGTAGCTGCAATCTTGTCCCACTGCTGATCAAAGATTTCTCTCGACTAATTGGGTACGATTGAACCATACTCCTCTACGCTGATCATTGGCGCATAGTCACTCATTGGAGGTCTACTAATATGCATTGGCATATGATTAGATGTTTGGAGATAGATTGGTAGGTATTCGGAGAACATGATCTTGAAGAATTATGTCTAATACAACGTTGCTGAGTAACGAATTAGCAGATGAAAGAACTTTGTGTTAATTGAGTTCGTGTTAATTGGATCGACGCCCTCTCCACTTTTCTTGATATTGGTTGTGTGTCATCGTTTTATTTACGGACGTTACCTTGTAGATCAATGTCTTTGAATATATTAAAGGCATTGATGAGTCGTGTGTCGCAGCGGTCAGCATTCAGATTCGACGCGTAGACGGATCCGGGTTCGATTCTAGGCTAGGCCGACATTTTTTATGAATTTACATTTCTGTTTCGGTTCTGGGTATTTATGTACTGATCTTTGCATGTATACGTAGCAATCACGACATTAAGTTTCCTTAGAATTCATAAAAATGTGCTGAGTATAGAATAGTGAAACTAAAAGAAAATAAACTAAACTAGTTAGTATATACAAATATTAAATCCGGGTCCAGGATTCCTATACTTAGCTTCTGATTTTTCGGAATTATATGTATTTTGGATATTAATTATGCCTTACTTTCATGTTGAAGGTAGCCATCAGATAACCTACGTGCCAGAAAGTTCTCCCTATAGCTCTCAAATACTTACGAAATCTGTCAATATGCAGTGAGTTAGCGTGGTAGACTACGGCTTAACCCGTAACTCGAACTATCGAGAAGAAAGGGCCAGTAATAGGATACAAAATCATACATCATAAAACTGAACGGATATTATTTTTATTTAATATCCAGAAATACCCTCAGATCTAAAAAGCGTTTTTGAGTTTAATAACCCATTTTTTACTGAAGTTATGTTACATTACGTTACTAACTTTATTAAACGCGAGTGAAACCAAGACACACAGCTAGCCCGGTGATAATTCCATAAAGATGACTCCTTAATAACTGCACAGAGGATTGTATTTGATAGACTAATTCAGTGTTCCTAGAGGACATAAAAATTCCTGAGTTCTTACAAATCTCACGATAATAACGATCATGCTGTGTGGCTTAACCAAGGACCTTTGTTCCTTTGAATCCTGCATTTAATTACTGCCTCTGCGAAAGCGAGATGGTTGGTTTAACTGTGCTCGAGAGAAAGAGAGGAGAGGAGTGCAAAAATAAATGAAAAGGCAAGCAAACTACGTCGATGATGTCATGCTTGTAAGGCGAATAGCGGTCAAGGTACATCTGCGGATCGCGATATATAGCATATCGAAGAAAAACATCGATTCGTTACAGATTTTTAGACTGTTAAGTAAATGTGCATATCCGCTAAGATACGCCATTGTCACATATTTACTATAGTAAAAAACCAGAAAAATTCTGTTTCATGAAGTAAATGTAGTGTAGATACAGTTCAGTTTTGAACTGCTGATCACTAAGGCCTAAGGAAACCCGCAACCGAGAGCTGATGAAACAAGAATCACGTGTAGTTTGTTACATAATTACGTTACTCCGTTGTTGTTGCTACTCCTGAAGAATAAGATGATAACTATAGTTTAATTGGCAACCAGACCCTTCTACCGAAACATAGTAGAAATTTCGATTATGATTATGATTTGAAATAGTTGGAAATGTTTTAACCCCCCATATTGAACCATGTAAGTTACATTTTCTAACAAATGTTGTAATATTACTTAGTGTGGCAATAAATTGAATAGGGCAAATGGAAAAGAAAAACGTATATTTAAAACTCCCTAATAAAATATATTGTGCTAATAAATTTGTTCAAAATAATAATGAAGGAAGTATAGATAAAAAACAATTACCTACCTTTAAATAAAGGATCAAGAAACATACTCCGCGCATAATATTATATGAATAAATAATTATTCGATCTTATTCATTTATTTTTATTTATTCACACTTGATTGTGATTATTACTTATTTATTCAAACATATTCGCACTCGAAGTAATAAAATGAAATGATTTCCTTGCGTTGGTTACAAATGGTTACATTAGTGCGAGCAAACCTTAACTACCCTAAAATAACCTATTTTTTTTTTAAATCTCCTATTTTCATAATACTCCCATCGTAATTCACTAGTAAATATTTTAATAATTATGATAAACTACGAAGTCAAAAGTAATGAAAAATAGTGTTTGAATAATATTTTTAGCAAAAGTTGCTTACGATTACACACGAAGTGTGCATTTGGGAAAATGAAGGGGTAATTTCAGCAATACATAAGAATCAATTTTGTGGCCGCAGAAAGAAATTTGTTTTTCATTGTATCTTTACGAAATACAAGCCTTTTTTATTGATAGAACTTTTTTGGTATTGATAAAAATAATACTCACTCGTAAATATTTCATATTTCTTTATCTTTGAATTCTGACCTGAACTTTCTTAGCAGAATTATTAGCTATGCATGGAACGATAATTTATAATACTAAATTTCTAATGAATTTTATTCTTAGTCATAGTCATACATAAAAGATTTATTTAAATAAACAAAGATATCGCTCACTGATTTAGAAATGCACATTTATTGAAAGTTCCTTACCGGAAGCCAATTCTTTGTCGACACTCACCACACATGGCGTATAACAATGAGCAAATTAGTCATAATTGTCTACAGCATGCACTACAGTGTCGTTGTCACGATTCAATTTAAATCTCAATTAGTCCCATGACATCATGAGGTCAGTCGGGTTGACGCTAAGTATGACAGGAACCGGGTCAAGTTTACGCAGAAATCATTAGTCTTATCTGCTTGCGAATGTCATGAAGTTGATAAGTTATTTCCTTCGAAATAAGGCAAAACATGAGCTAAATACGCAAATACATTGTTGTACAAGACTAAATAGGTAAGAGGTAGAAGGATTTTGTCTTTCTTATGTAATAATACATAAAAGTGTGTTTGTAATTCACTCACGGTAGAAGTACAACTTCTGAAAAGTAGTCTGCGATATTGAGATGAATATGGGCATATGAGCATTAGGAGGATTAGGATAAATGTAAGGTTTGTTCTTTTTAACAAGCTTAAAAATATATATAAAACGTGTTTTTTATTATTATGAAAGAGTAAGAAACGGGCATGCAGGCCACCTGATGTTAAGTGGTCACTGCAGCCATTTGCCATGGACAACCATGTCCAATCTCAAATAGAACTGAAGTTCTATTTAAGGATGGACGCGGAAGCAATCCTACTGTTGAGGACTAAGGTCGCCTCCAATAATGTGTATCCGGTAACCACACCTCCCCAACCGAAACACAATACAAGAAGAACATGTTGCTTTACGGCGAGTTACGAGGATGGCGGTGGTGCCGCCCCGGGCGAGCTCTAACGGCTCTACCACCTTTAAATATTATATAACATATATTACATATTATTCAGTATAAAATACTGTACAATGCATTCTATCTCGTTCTCTCGCCGACTTAATCCCTAATCGACATTTATGGGTTCGTTTATTTATCGTGACGCATTTTCGTTTCATCGAGTTTAAATCACAATAATTCTAACCAAGTTTCATTTCAATAAATGCAAGTCATGTCAGGCTAATATGTTATTCTACAAACTAACGGGCAGCTCATGTGGTCACTGTGCACGTGGAATTGGTAAATGATTCCAACTTTCCTTTTACGTGAAAATAGTAGCAGAACTGATTACCCCATGTTAAACAATTATTGCAGTCCATTGATACTCCACATACAACCTAAATCAGGACTGATATCCGATGTGAGGCCGTACGTTGGTACAATGTTGGAGGACAAAGACGTTCGCCACGTAAGTTAGTGTAAGGCAACTGTCCCAAAACCAAGATGCAAGAATCGATAATGAGAGTGGCGGAGGTTCCCGGTAGAATCATTTTACATGTCAATCTAATGACTACGTCAAGAGTTCCATCTGACCTTAATCGTCGTTGCTGTTCTTTGGTCCTGTCTGCTGCTGGTCCTCTTATGTTGTATGTTATAAAACTGAATCGCAGAACGTTTTCTTACCAGATTCTTTAAAAAAATATCATAGCAATGACCATGGTGTGATAATATTCCAAATACGTTTTGTATAAAATATGAAAATAATTGTGAAAAAATCAAATGAGAGGGAATGCCAAAAAAAATATCTCAAGTTTGATCGGCTGATTCATTTCTCGCGCAGAGAATTGCGAAATGTGGCTAGCATTCTTGAAACCATGCTGCATGGACCTGAACTCCCTTTAGATTTTTTAGGTTAGGTTTTGATTATAATTAGTTTAAAGATTTGCAACAGAGGGAATTAATATCTGTAATTATATTACCTGGCGGACTTCCTTTTCTATTCTACGCGTCTAGCAATTTATCTTATCTCCGTTCTTAAAATAATATCATATAAATAGAAAGTTGTATGCGTTACTACTTTCTAATAATTATTTTATTTTTACGTAAGGAGATTGCAAAACATGCATTGCGAGTAAAAAATAACACAATAAACAGATGGCAAAGGTCAGAAGTGTGTCTAATGCTAATGACCAAAATGATGTAATCGGTCGCAGTCGGCAATGGGCACTAATCGCTCGATTAATTTCAATCAACTTTTCATAATCCCGGCCACACATGATGGTGTCACAAATTCTAGTCAACGAAGCTGAGGATAGATCAGAGGGTGCTATTACTGCCATTAGCAGTTTACTTGAAGTCCTGTGTGTGTTTACCGCTGGGTGGCCGACTGTCCAAGACAAATGTTACAGTCGTGGGGTTTTGCACAATGAAACGCAGTGATCATTTTTACAGACACTTAGTATATTTAACGGACAGAGTAACGTCTTACCCCCTACTTGTATCTCGAATGCTCTATAACAATCTGCTACCCCCTTTATATAGTTTTATCATTGAGAGTCAAATATCGACTAATTACATTTAAAATTGCTAAATTAATACAAAAGTAAATAATAATCGTAATTAATAACTATCAATTAATATTAATAATTATAATGTAAAGATCAACTACAATATGCCATATTTGTTATGGGACTATTGAGTAGTAGGTAACACACATTATGTTTACATTTAAGGGGTACTGAACGCTTTTTACTACCAATATTTCGAATCAGGTGCATAGTTCGGGATCACGGCGAAAACTGGTTCGAAATTAAAAAGCGTTAATCGTGCTTACTCGTTATATAATAAAATGTATAAATTCCGCGACGACATTAGTTTAAAATCGTACATAATGGGACATGACACATGCCAAAATCTTAGACCTAAAGATGAGCGTGGGGTATTTTTCGATCAACGGATTGGCACAGTGTTGCCGGTACTTTTAGTCAGTGAAGCCATGTGAAGCCCTCAAAAACGACTATAACAAGTAGGTACAGCTCCGTTTCCATGGGTTTCTATCCACGGGTCGTGTCATTCGTTTGAAATTTTGTAATAGATTTTACCTTCGATAGACCTTCGTGATAAAATAGTAACTTAGAAAAAATCTAATGACAATAAGAAACATAATTATAGAAAATTAAAAACCGGTTTTATAAAAAACTATAAAGTACTTTTCTTAATTGAATAGGCATTTGCAACTATCAACTTTTCGTTTAATTACAAAAACGCTGTAAAATCTTAATTTTTCTTAAAAAATATTTCTACACACGCTTCTTCGTTTACTTGCCGGGTGTCTAACGGCGTATGTTTGGATTGCCCGAATAGGTAATTATAAATGTTCACACCTTTTTACACAATTCCTAAGTCTATGAACGGACTAGTGTTAGAAACTTTGTTAACTCCAATGTGTGGAACCGGGTTTAGATCTCCAGATGCACAATTGCACAAGATCTGATATGCCGCATCTAATAGAGGTCTAGATACACCAGCCGCATAAAACAGCATTTTGTTTTTCAAGCAAGAATGGCTCTTGAACCAAATGGTCTATAGCTTATTATTGCGTAGAGATTTTTATAGTAGTGTAATTTGTCGCTGGGTGTAAAATCGTAGGTGTGCTATCATAATGTCAGACATCACAAGTGTTGACAAGGTCGCACAGTATCAGGTAGCGAGTTTTTGTGTAGGTTTAGTAATTGTACGGATTATATAAGTAATAACGATTTAGTTGCGTACACATAAAGATGTGAAGAAAATGTTTCCTGTAACATTTTTATCTTTTGTACATATTTGCTTGTTATCGACATTTTTTACAAGTCTATACAAATAGTATAACTGTTTGCTGTTAGCATATAGAAAATATATGAGAAATTTTACTCTTACAAACGGCTTAACCGATTTCGCCAATGTACTTCAGTGAGCTTCATCTAATATGTTTTCGTCGTTTTACTACTATGACCAAAGAAGTTTTAGGGCTGGGCTCTCCCAGAACTGCCTCGCTCCTCTCTCTTCAGTTCCCATGACATATAATTCATTTAATGATGAGTACGTGACTGCTAATTAATGAACATTCGTCACGCAGCCCAAACTGTATAAGGGTCTCCGTTGATACCGATCACAGGAGCGTTGCTACACCTGAAGGTTTAATTAAAGCGTCTCACGCTAGATTTTATCACATTAAGGCAATAAGTAAATATAGAGACTGTCAGATATTGGCTTTTCCCGGTAAAATCGTTAAGTTCCTCCCATCTTGTATATTCTTTCATGATAGTCTCTCTGTCATCCACAATTTCAACATCAACAATATAACCTCTTTCTTCGTCTATTAATTAAAACAGATATATTTTTTAACAAATATTTTGTAAATGCAGAAAATATACTATTCCGCTTATTGTGGGTGTCAAGGAAACTAAATACATTAGTCAGTATATTCTAAGGAATTAAACATATTTCAAAGGTGAGACAAGTAGTTTCTTACGACACGAACGTAGTAATATTATTAGTAGTTTGTCCAGTGTCCGTGGGCGGATGTGTTGCAGAATGCCGCCCGCCCACCGCCAGGCTCCGGCCTACTTCGGTTTTGTAACTCGGCGCCACTCCAATAGTTTATGAGCGCCTAGTACCTCACTGCTCTCCTGATTTACATAGACTAGCTAAAAGTTACTTTCAATACTCATTTGAACATTTCTTCCACCAACACTAGACGTAGTAAGGCATCTGTTGCTAATAAATAAAGGTATTTTTTCTATTTCAATTATCGTCGACAACATTTACCAATTTACGTCGACTGTTTGGTAAATACAAACATCATGACTTTAACACATTTTAGAAAAAAAACATCATTATCATTCCATTTAAAAAAAATTATTTTTATAAGCATAAATTTCAAGCAAAGTGCAAAAAAATATTTCACATTTCCATAATATTCTAGAAGGATGTAGGCATTAAGTTCCTACTTTTTTGTGTGTTCATGGTTCATGACTCTTAATTTTTGGGTCTGGTAATATCAACCAACCATTAATTAACGACATTAACCTTGACTACTAAAGTTAGCTTTAGCTTCTGACGCTATGGACCTGAAAATACCCAAGATGTAAAAATAAAATATCAATCGAATTGATAACCGTTGACCTCCTTTCTGAAGTCTGCTAAAAATGATGCGATATGGATTGCTGGCAGAATTTTGCAAGTTGTTTCATCTGTAGTTGACATTAAATATTTCTAAATCTGTAAATCGCACTTAAGAATTTGACCTCCTTCATGAAATTTGCTAAAAGGGGTGCGTTATGAATTGCAGGCATAATTTTGCAAGTTGTTTCATCTGTAGTTGACATTATAAATAGTTTTAAATCTGTAGATCGCACTCAAGAATTTTGCCAGTAAGATAAATCGGCGAATTTCCGCGAAAACTTTATAAGATGTTTTTAATGCGGAATGTGTGTAATACACTAAACGTCTCGCTCCACATTCGTTCCGCTGAAGGTTGAATACTGAGCAAGAATAGATTTTGTCGGATTCAAGCAATGAACCTATATTTTTACTTTTACGAGTTAAGCTATTAAAATATAATCATTTCATTTACGAGTAATGTTTTAAGGAGAGCTATTTTTTTGAAAATTGAATGGTACATCACCGATATAATGTTATGGAAGTAAAAACTGTAGTCAAATAATACTAAATAGCCTGCGCTGGGTATAGATACTTGTAATAAACTACAAATAGGTCGGAGTTAAACCTACTAATATTTTGGAATAAAATTTTAAAAGATATCTACTACTTCGGAATAAAATTTAGAAATATGGTACAATAATATGAAATTCTCATGAAATTAAAACTAAATCCATTCTCCTTATAGCCAAGAACAGTCAATCAAGATTTTAATCACTAACCAAATTAAATTATTTAAAATCACTAACCAAATATGTAAAAACAATAAGATCTCGATACATTATCATTTTAAAAGATGGTGGTAAGCCCCTATCTCTCTAAACTAAAATATCTCTCACACAACGTTGCCACTACAGCTATATTTACTTCACATATATCGAGAATTCGAGAAGCTGTATTGAAATATCTATTAAGAAATCGATTCGTTCTGAGAATTCTAAAACAGTCAATAATTCTTATAGTTATAGCTTAGATTTCACAACTAATAAGGAAATTCTTAAGCAGACTTTTTACGCTTCTCTGCAGACTGAAAAGAATTTGAGAAAACAATTTGGAAATGACTATTGAAAAGACTATTGGAAAATTCTTGAACAATCCGTTAAAACCACAAATAGTTTGATAGAAAATCACGGAACCAGATGCAAATAAACAAAATACAATCTAGAATATCGGCTTCAACTGTCATCATAAACTCCTGATTTACTAACTTAGCAAATTTTTGAGGAAAACTGAAATAGTCCCACGGATATGCAAACACATTACACCTACGATGAAGTGATATTTGTCCTTTTCACACTTACCATACCATACTCGTTTTGTTTCATTCGCACCTTTACAAATTTCAAGGAGGATTGGTTCTCAGGTATGAATGGATAAAACATGAATAAATACATTATGACTTGTTTTTCAATTGAAGGTTCGTTACGTATGACAAGTGTGTGGCCTTGTCTTCGGATTACCAGCAGATAATTGCCTACTTTAATTAAGATCTTCAACTTAGTTTTTTTTCTAAACTTTATTTAACTACGAAGCTATTTTTGACTTTACCTTTGTTAACATGCACACACACACTCGTACCTGTAGTTATTGATCGTATGTTGCGAAGTTACAATTTGTATTAAATTTTTAAGTCTCTGTTGTTAACGGACACATTGGTATTGCAAGGCAAACTTTAAATTAAATTAGAAAAATGTTCAATCTATTTGCATATCGGCATCTATTTGCTATTTCTGATCATAATACTTCCTTCATAGAGTGCAAGGGTTTTCGGCATTGTAATAAACGTGGCAGACGCTGCTAAGTACCCTTTACTTATTTCCTGGTCAGTTGCCCATGTTTTCGAAAAAAAAAATAAGCATAGGTTCTTCTTCTGCTACATAATTAAGAAAAGAAATTAGAAAAATCTTTAAAACGAAGACTACAAGAATAGTTTGATCAGCAAAGTATTCCAGTGTTTTGCTTAATAATGCCGGGTACATTTACCAGCGAGATCCATACGCATAGAGACGATTTTTCATACTATATCGTGTAGAAGTCTTGTTGAGATATGAATGTATTTTGGATGCAGTAATTTAACTATAAGACTTGTTTTTGACATTACTAACATAAATAAGAAAAAAGATAAAGAACCCGACCTACAAATTTGCTATGAGTTTCTACCTATATAAGTACTCTACTCATAACAAATTTGCGGTTCAAAGAGCATGATAAAAATTAAAATAGCAATGAATTCAGCAATTAAACACCGTATACAATACCTACAACAACAGATAATTTAACACGACTAACAAAATAAAAGCCAAGGTTATCTGTCTCAGTTCGGCGAGAGAAAAAATAAATTTAGTGCATACGAAACAGGTCAGACTTGTTTTCGGGTTGGGGACGCCATTGTTTTGCCTCACAAAAATACAAAAACTTCAACATACAATTCTAGAAATAAAACCATTCATATCGCAGTAGGTGGAGCAAAATTAAGTATTTAAATATTGAGAAATATACATCGATACAAAGACACTAAAAGTTAAAAACCATTAATCATAATAATAAACTTATTAATAAAAAAAAGTTAAAAATTGTTTATTTATATAGGTTTCAGTCACTTCCTTAAATTTGTATCCATGATTGATGCTAACAAAGATAGAGATAACATCAAAATCCTTAATTATTTAAAGTTTTTATTGATAAAGGGGTAAAACATCAAGTACATTAAATTGTAAAAGTAAATCTTTATCCAAATTAATGGTAACTACAGTCAAATTAAATCAAATAAGTAACTCAAATCTTTCATTACTGAATCATTTCATTTCATTTCATTCATTTCTGAATCATCGATATATTAGCGTAACGTCTGCAAATAATGTCGGTCCGTGAACGAAACTATCAGGTAATGGCAATTTTAATCATTAACGTGGAAAAAGAGGTCTACTAATCTAGTCTGAAAGGCCAGTGATGTAACTTCCTGAGTCAGCGGCGACGAGGAAGCCCAGTTGGCAGCGCGGCCAACAGGTATCGTTAGAAATAAATGTATAATAGCAGTACTGAGAAAGCTAAAATTAATTTGGCATTATTATATCATTATTATATTTACAGCTCGGCATGCAGTTCCTGGTGAGTACGGCATCAATACCATATCGACATGCCGTTAATAATTTGGAATTCCTCACTACAGTGCAGTGAAAAGATCCTGACACACACGATTAGCTGTCTCGTGTGCCCACGATAAAGTTATACTGTATAATGTTTATTTATCAAGGACTGATTTTAAAGGAGTGCCGAAAGCTTTTTTCCGCAGGCTTTTTTCGCCCGGTCAACCTTAGCCAACGGGGCGCTCAAAGCCAATGTATTGATTTCACACTGTACCCTTGACATATTAAGTGTAAATACCTTACAATGAAATAAAATATTTGAAATTTAATTTGAAAACAAATTAATGAACATGTAAATGTAAAAAAATCTTACATTGGGTTGTATCATTGAATACTTTTTAGTGACGTAACTTAAGGATAAGGAATTTCAATCATGTAAAGGGATATATTTCAGATTGCAAAATAAAACTTGCTTTTCTTATAATTTTTGGGCAGTGGGTGATGATGGTCCCTTGTAGGCGCTGACCGCTTTCAAAATGTCTAGAAGGCATTAAGGAGTGATTAAATAATTTAGGGGTTTGCAATGACTATTTTCGTTTATATACCAAATTTCACCAAAATCTGGTTAGAAGTAGCAGGCGAAAAACCTTTGAACTAGGTACAGCAGATCGCAAAATCTGCGTCAAACTTGAAAGTAAGTGAACTTGAAAGCGCTGATGGACAGAAACGGTGCAAATAAAGAAGAAACTATTAAGTCATGAAGTAAAACGAAAGTGAATACGTTTGCAAAGATTCAAGAGAACCAATTAAATTGAATTGGTTTAATAAGAGTTCGTCAGATTCTACTTTACAAACACTAGTATAGGTACACCAACACGTGAAAGTAAATGAGACCAATTAAAAAGCGGATACATAAATACATTAATTGTAAGCCTTAATATAGTTTTAAACTTGCTATTGCATCAATAAGATTGCATCAATAATCCTACTTACACTTATACGTAATAAGTATAAGTAGGATTAACAGAGACATGGATCAATTGCTACGGTTAACTTTTGAATTAAACCTTTCAATAAAGCTATATATTGTATCTAATTTAGTTTCCTGGTGGCCATAATAGTTGTATGTTACCTTCCTATGTGAAGGTTTGCGACCACGATATTGCCAATAAAATGAGTCAATGAAAGAGTAGTCACGAGTTAATAAAAAACAGAGTCACGATTGTTATGTGACCAAATTTCGATACGTGTTCGAAATGACAATAACATTCATGTCCCATCGGAAATTCTAAGCACACATATCGCTCAGTAGCACGTATTAATATCATCTTATGATTTAGGTTCATTGACATAATGAGTAATGCGAAGTTAAAGTCGGGTTTCCTTAAGATTATTTTTGAAAATTAATATAATATTTGTTAATGATGATACTTTAATTCTTAATCGATACTTCTGCTATGTATTCCAATCTTTCAAAAGTTTTATATCTTGCATGCATCTACAGATTTCTATTTACAGATCTAAATTGATAAATATATAATAGGCATTGAAGTCTGAGAAAAATATAAATATATTGTTACTTAAAGATACCAAAAATATTTTTCTATAAATACTACCTTCCTTAATTTATTAAGGTACCAAACTAATATGGGAGGCATTACAGTCTCTCTAGTGTGTAGAACCTTGAATGAATGAGATGAATGACCAATACTGACCACATCAGGATGACACAATCTGTTTGGATGATGCACATTAAATATGATTAATTCTTCGATTTGTTTGTTTTTATTTCTTCGAAGTCACGGTTAGTCAAATGTGATTTAACCTTATCCTCTCATGATTTGTTTTTGTTTTGCCGTATTGTCCTAAGACCCTGACATGAATAAGCTGGTATTTTAAATGTCCCGGCTGCGGGCAAAATAATTGACACATTATTTATTCCACGTATACAAGTCTGGTTTATCGAAAATGACCTTAGACACTTAGATTGTATTGCAAAATGTCGAGGAAAATTCGTAGTCTTGCAAGTTTAAGTTTTATTCTCATAACTGCAAGTGAACATAAAATTATTTTATCCAAAAACTTCGCTTGTGGTTAGATAATTATGGCTATTTTAATGAAGTAACTAACCTTGGTTTAAAATTCATCAAAGATCGTAAGTACTTAAAATTTTTACTCTTTAAAATGAGCTATTTTCGATCATTACCATAAAGCTGTCCATCTAAGTATAGCTTGGCAAAGTCAGAGACGCAACATTTACTTTGTACGATGTCAAACATCATTATTTACGAACATAAATTATTACTAAAACAGCCTGTAAATAGGTGTTGTTTATTTTTGTTCTTGTATTTTGCTCATGGTTGAATCGTGTTTCTAAAGTTTATGTAAATCCTTTACATGTTTCTATTCTTAGAATATTAAGCATTTCGAGATACCTATTTAATATATGTTTCAGTCTCTAAACCGATGTCAATGAACGAAAATCTTCTCAGCTCCCTTTTTTTAGTATTTGCCCACTTTCCCGGCATCTCTATGATCCATGTCGATGGAGCTGGCCGTGGACAGGCGCCAAGTTTTAATATTAGCGCACCCGAAATCTGATGTCATCGTTTTACACTGTTTACACGCGATTCCGAATCATTGTTTTTTCACGTTGGAAAGGACAAACCGGATTCGGTCTCTTGACCGAAGTCACATGCGTAATGCAAAATTATTCACATACGTCGAAATAAGACGCTTCCCACGCGTCGTTGCAAACGATAAACACAAAAGCGTTAAGTGATGGACCTTTCACAAGAAACCGTAAAGATCAGGATACATTAGGATTTGAAAGTTTTTTCAACTTCTTTTGTCTATTAGATGTAGATCATGTTTAGGTGGGAGAACTATAGTTCGATCGAGGAGGTACCGCCGCCGCCATCATAATGTGTCGTAAAGCATTACTTGTGTTTCGGTTGGAGAGGTGCGGTTGCAGATACTTTGAAGCGAGGCGACCATCTTAGTCCTGAGAAGCAGCAACGTATCTACATTCGAGCTCAGATAGGATTTCGATCGTGTTTGCGGTTGTACGTGGATGTGTATGGGCTGCGACTAATTAACATCAATGGTTAGCATGCTCTTTACTACTCTTCTGACATAAAAAAGATCGTTACTAATCAATTTCTAATGTTAGACGCGTAGGCCATAATCACACGTCGTTCGAAGTAGTTCGAGTTTCCTTTATTGACGGAACCTCTGCATCTATGCCAACTGCATTTGGCACGAACCCGAGGAAGGTGACTCGCGACGTTTTCCTTGCATTTCTGATTAAGCTCGTTCTTGTAACGCTAGAGACCATTATCTAGTTCCTTATTAAGTAGCTTCTGTCTTTCTCATTGTGCTAATTCTTTGCGCCATGCTTTATGTAGAGCTAAGCATTGACACTCATTTGGAATAAACTGTATTTAACTTATAAGTACTTATCATAAGAATAAATAACAAGTTACTGTAAACGGTCTTTGGTATTCTTATTACATATAGATAAAGTTCTTTTGAGGCTAAAAAATTAAAACTAGTTTTGTTATGATGACGTGTATCCGTACATTAATAATAGTTATTATTCTAGACATGAACTATTCTAGATACTATTATATTGAAATAGAATTCATTAAACTGCAACGTGACATCATGTACACATAAGTACGTCTTTATTCATATCTCATTCATACAATTTATTGTGATAACATACGAGATCAATTTTATTAATATATTTATAATGATGAAAATCTTAAAACTAATTATAATAAAAGCCTAATTGTGATTAGATTTCTTTTCACGGTTTTTTTTCATATATGCTTGATTTCGAATATGAAAATTTATTAAGATAAAAATAGTATTATAAAATCAATGATTACTTAAAAGGTGAACACGTTTAGTCTAAAATATCTCTATATCTGCTTGCGTCATTATTTTTTTTCTCTTCCTCAAAACGAAACACCTGAAGTCAGTGGAAGTTCAAGATTCAAAAAGAGTTCTGTAAATAATCTTCTTAAAAATATTTTGATTTTCAATTTTAATATTATACAATTGTACATATTTTTGTCTGGTGGTCAATTTTTGATATGTAAAAGGCATTAGATTAGCTTCACCACCAGTAATTTGTTGTCACAATTAACCTTGGCAAAATTGTTTCCTCAATAACACTGAACATGATCTAGTAATATTAGATTATCCATTCCAATTTTTTTACTTTACTCAATTCGATCAATACTTCGATTCGATTTTAAAGGTAGGAGAACTACAGTTCGACCGGGGACGTGCCACCGCCGCCCTCATAATCCGCTTTAAAGCATTACTTGTGTTTCGTTGGAGTTTCTGTGTGTTTATTTCGGTTGGAGAGGCGCGGTTGCCGTCTACACTGAAGCGAAGCGACCCTCTTAGTCCTCAGGACTAGCAACGTATCTACGTTGAGCTCAGATAGGATTCTCATATAAAAAAGAACTCAATTACGATCTATACTTATTTCATATTAGGTTTTATTGCTACGTTTATCCACGATCAGTTTATCAAGCCTGTTCCTTGTTAGCACTTTATTCATTCGCAATTTATGACAGCGCATAATTTCTCGCTAAAAGTTCCTTCCTTTTGTATTATTCCACCTTACATTCATTGTGATGTAACAAAACAAGAATGCTTCGCCGCAAAACCTCTTGTGCAACAAAGGAAACAAAAAATTTGCAGTGTTCGAGTGGTCTCATGGTTCTGTAAATCTGTATGGACATTACTACGTACTACTATTTGGTTTTGTAAATCTGTATTGACCTTACTACGTACTACTATATGGTTTTGTAAATCTGTATGGACCTTACTACATACTATTATTTGGATCTGTAAATCTGTATGGACCTTACTTCACATTATTACATGGTTCTGTAAATCCGAATGGATCTTACTACAGACTACTATATGGTTCTGTAAATAAGTATGGATTTTACCATACATTACCATTTGATTCTGTAAATGTGTATGGACGTTACTACACTCTACTCAATGGTTCTGTAAATCTGTATGTACGTACTAGCTTATACTAAAATATTAAGTAGTAATTATTTCGTCATGAATCTACATTTACTTATAAAAATTTTAGCTCAGGCCGAGAGGTCAAAGCACAGCTAATCCCACTGAGCCTATAATCCTACAATTTTTCAAATAGATTCTCTAAATAACTGAGCCCTAAGAAAATAATTTCGGAAAATCCACTCCTTAGGAAGTAAAATAAAAGATGGACATTTATACAATGATTTTTTAGATTTATTAGAAAACAAAGTTGCAAGATTTATTGGAATGTATTGTAATATATTTTGGTACACGAGTAAAATGACAGGCAAAGGCTAGTCAATAATACAGGCACTTATCACAAATTCATTATTAGTAAAATGTATGGTAATTACCTATTTGCTTATAACTGAATATAGAGACGTATTCAAGGATGTACACGGTTACGAAAAACTATTTAATTACCATCTCTAGATGAGTTTGATTTTCCCATGTTGAAAAAGAATTGTGTACTTGACAACATTAAGCAAATTTAACACACGTTTCCGTTTTTCGTGACCCTATTATTTTGTAACAGTAACAGTAACATTAACATTTCAATGAGGAACCCTAAATGCCATTTGCAACAATTCAGTGTTAAGAAATTCGCGCTGATGCGATGCGCTGACGCATAAATCCTTGTGGTTTTCAACATCTCAAACATTCGATACTTACTGAAATAGCTGTGAGCAAATCGGTTTAAGGAGACCAAGGAGAGATTTCAAGTCCTGGAATTATTTGTCACACTGAATCATACTACTTGTTATTGTAACTTACGACTTGACATGGCACTATAGCCTTGAACAGACCTTAATAAAAGTAACTGTGTGTGATGTGAACATAAATATCTACTATCGGAGCTTTTTGTGTGTGTGGCAAGCAGTGCCTTCAAAGGAAATTTCGAAAATACGGAAAAATTGCCCGAACAACTGAAAAATCTTAAAGGATTTGAAAAAAAATTAAATATTTGAAAAAAATATAAGAATTTGAAAAATTTTAAAGATTTTGATAAAAAATTAATCAATTTTAGTAACCTTAAAAATGTTTTTATAGGTCAAATTATCGAAATCATAATGGTTAAATTCATTTTGACATGCGAGAAGAGTAGCAAACGAGCATGCAAACTACCTGATGTTAAGTAGTTGCAGCCCATAGACATCCACGTACATCCACAAACACGACCGAAATCCTATCTGACCTCGAACGTAGATTCGTTGCTACTCCTGAAGACTAAGGTGGTCGCTTCAAAGTGTAGCCGGCAACTGCACCTCTCCATTGTTACGTTCGAACAAAATTGTGTGTTACTGATGGATTATGACTTTTGATAAACAGTACAAATATAAATGATAGATACTACATCTTTATAATCTTTGTCTTAAGTACTTACTTATGAAATATAAAAAAAACTGTTCCTGATGTACCATTCAATTATGTTCAATTGCCCTTGCATTCATTTTACAATGTTATAAATTGCAATATTGTTTATAAGTATAGTCAGTCATAAACTTGATAGCCTTAATTGCTTTAGCGTTAATGTATTAAATATATAACAAAATAATAACAATAAACATTCAAATTTATACATATATAATACTATATAGAATATGATAATTCATGTACATAATAAATTACCCTAATTATAATACCGAAAATTTAGTAATAAATAGAGTACTTGCTCATGTTTC
>DWON01001501.1:0-24172 GCA_018251015.1 Phocides pigmalion okeechobee
GTCCATGGGCTGCAGTGATCACTTAACATCAGGTGGCCTGCATGCCCGTTTCTTACTCTTTCACAATAAAAAAAAAGAAAAAAATGGATTCTGCAACCCAGAATCCACGTCTAACATTAAACAGGACTAAAGTCCTATGTGACGTTATGCATAGATGTGTTGTCACTTCTGAGGATTGATACGGTGGCCTCGCTTGTAGCCGAAACGGAAACTGCACCTCGTCAATCGAAGCACATATACTGGACGGTGGATTATGAGGGCAACGGTGGTACCACTCCGACCGAACTGTAGTTCTACCTTCGCCGTACCTACTTCTGGCGTGAAACTTACTTGCGTTTCATAGAAAGGTATGGTTGCTGGCTGATTTACAAATGAGGCGATCACCTTAGTCTTCAGGAGTGGCAGTGCATCTGTGATCGATTTCACGTGATACTCTTGTTCTTTAAAGAATAGCTTACAGATATCTGTAAAAAATCATTAATACTCTGTTTACTGTTTTTATATATTTTCAACAGGTTTCGATTTACATTTAAATTTAAATATTTGAACGGTATTTTTTCGGAAAAAATATAAATAGTATAAATAAATATCCACATTTTTCCGTAAATTTATATGGAATCGAATGGAATATTATATGACTTCGACATTTTGAGGCTGGCATAAAGCGGGGGCCCAGGCTTCGTGCTACATATATCCGCATAGTAAAAACGGTATTATTATCTATAACTAGTTCAATATTAGGCCCTGGTCTTACAATTATTTAATTAAAGTCAATCCGTTAACTATAATGCCAGTATAATTGTATTTAAGATGTATACCACCGACCACGATGACCGAAGATGTGACCACCGCCACCCTCATATCCCGCCGTAAAGTTGTCTTGGTTGTTTAACATTGTCTTGTCTTTATATTATATATCGGGTATTCACGATTAACGTTTTTTAATTGCCGATATTTCGAACCAGTTGCATGGCTCGTGGTCACGGCGAAATTGCGGTGATTTGTCTTGACTTGTGAAGTAATAATTGCAAAGTAATTCCAGTACTTACATATTGATTTTAGTATGATTTTTTTTAATTTTATTCAAATCCCAGGTCGATGTACGTGCTTTCACCTACACGAAGGCTCCATTCAAAAGCTGAAAAATCCAATAAAGGCGAGTACACACGCGAACAAAGCGCGGACCTTGACATTAGTCGGTGCGAACGAACCCCACGTTTTTACGATTCATTCACGAGACCGCCGCGTGCCTTGTCGCCGGCGGTACACGAATTCAGGCATATCGGAAAGTACTCAGCGCTTTTATTATAAGTTTCTGGTCTGTACCTCATTGATTTGAAATTTGTGACATATTCATTATTTTTATTATATGTCCTAGTTTTTTTACTGATTGTAAAAAAGTGTTATCCTATTGTAGCTTCAGATTATGATTACTTGCGGCGTGGATGCCATGAAGATACACAAAAACAAGTTGAAGAAGACCCAGACCCAGAAAAAAAAATAATTAAATGTTTGCCTGACCAAGTATCGAATCTGAACTCTCCTACGTTTGTAACGGTTCGGCAACCGGTAAACATCTATTACTTCTTAATCAATTTATGTGTAATAAAAACGGTACAGCCGGCAATGCATTGACGACCCCTCTGGTGTTGCAAATGTCAAGGCGATGGAGACTGGTTTGCAAGTGGCCCCCCGGCCTTTGTGTTTGACTAACCTATATAAAAATATTTGAGGAGAACTGTGATAGGTTAATTTATAAAAAAATATTCTAGGTGAAATTTGAATATCATATGCATTTGATCTCACTACAAATTCTAAAAATATCATGTACGGCGGCATTTTAAATTTAGGCTTTTCAGGTTATATCAACTTTCACATTCTGACTGCAACACTAGCGTGCCCACTCGTCGTTGTTACGTTGGCGTAAACAGAAAAACCGTATGAAGTACATAGCAGTATAAACATAAAGATATTGTTATGTTGTAGTGTTTGTGTAAGTTTTATGCTCCGCCGTAACTAACTACTTAATATTTACTATTTTATAGGTATTTGTAGTTCACCGACACGAATACATTAGTCATAATTTTTATATTGAATTTATTATTAGACTATTACTATTCTATAATTAAAGTAGCGAGAGCCCCCAATATGAATACGGTCTCCTATACGGGGTGCAAGGTTCAAATCCCTAGGAAGCAGCTCTTATATTTATGTGCTTATTTGAAAATAATTATCTCTTACTTTGACAATGAAGTAATATTTTATGAATTGTTGTACATGCTTGAGTGTTATCGATAAAGATCTCAAAGGTGTGTAAAGTCTACCAATCCCATTGGTCCGGCGTGGTGGACTAGCGCCCATTTTATTCTGAAATGAAACCCCAGCAGTGGGACAGTAATAAGATGATAATAATTATTTATCGTAAACGATACATACGGCTACCTACGAAAGGTCATTGCACTAGAACAATAAAACACGAAACATTTTAAAAGATCAAAGAAAACTCAAAATACACTAACAAGCAATAAAGTGTCATAAAATAAAAGCTACACATTGTATCTAATCAAATAAGTGTTAAAAATCGTACGTTTATCCCATAAAGGCAATAAAAGACCTATTTGCATTATTCGGTTATAGTTAAACAATAAAAACTCCATTCTCTATTGTAGAGCTGAAGATATGCATAATATTAAGACATAGATTCCGTGGCTTTTACAGAGCCACGAGGAAATAAAATGTCAGCTAGTGGTCAATAATGTCATTGTTTCGATAGGCCCTCGCCGCAGCTGCAGCTGAGCGAGCTTTTACGTAAGCTATAGAAAAGTAAAGCTACCATCAAGTTTGTTCGCTTGTGAACAGATGTTGGGAAAGTAGAGGCACCGTTCCTTGACTTGAGCTTTACGTAAAGAGGTGGACCTAGAGTACGTAGAAGAGAGCAGAACTGGTTCCAAATATCGGCAATCAAAATTCCAAAATCGTTAATTGTGAGTAACCGCGATAATATTACTTTAAAATCATGAGAGTAGAATTAGATATAGGAACCACCACGATTCTCATTGTTTTTTTTTAATTATGAAATAGTAAGAAAAGGGCATGCAGGCCACCTGATGTTAAGTGGTCACTGCAGCTCTTGGACAACCACGTCCAATTTCAAATAGAACACAAGTTCTATTTAAGGATGGACGCGAATGCGTTCCTACTCTTGAGGACTAAGATGGTCGCCTCCAATAATGTGTATCCGGCAACCACACCTCCCCAACCGAAACACAATACATGAAGAACATGTTGCTTTACGGCGGGTTATGAGGGTAGCGATGGTGCCGCTCCGGGCGAGCTCGAACGGCTCTACCACCTTTAATCAATCTCATGGTCGTGAATCGACTCTTGCGGTCCAATTCTAGAGGCGAGGTACGTTACGTAGCAATTCTTATAAAAGTAAATAATTAAACAGGACAAAGTCAATCTTTTTGTTATCACTTCTGTGTACCAATTGTCTACGGTAAATTAATTGAATTGAACATAAAGACGTGACGACCATGTCCTCAGTGGTAGCAACATATATATACGGACGAGCTCAGATATTACTTCAATTTGTTTTGCAGTTGAATGCGGGCTCATGGATGGTTTTATGCGTGCTTATTTATGGACGGCAATGACCACTTATTATCAAGTAATTTACGTGCTTACGTTTAGAATTTTTCATGCTGTTTTAATTTGAGTTATTATGTGCAAATGATGCGTCGCCTTTCTACTAGTTCCGTTTAAATGATGAAATAGCTGTACTTTACTTTATCGTGATAAAATTTATAAATGAACAACTACAGTTTTAAATCTGTTTTTGGGTGTCTTTGGACAAATAACAATTGTGACGTATATTTTACAGAAATATCGCTTCGCATTGGGTAGGCAACTCGGGTTTTAAGACATTAACTCAACAGAAATTACTGCCTCCTTTTGACAACTCTACTCTGGTTTTTATCAACTGGGAAACACTCTTATTAGCACTACATAAGGTTTAAAATTCCGCGAAGACTTCGCATTTATAGGATTGCCAACGTCAGTTACTAGAAAGCAAGTTTAAATATTGTTTGAGACATTAACGACCAAGAATTCTGACATAATACAATATAAGAGAAATATAAACTACTTACCAACGTAATGTACGGGCGAAGGACAGCCGGAATCGAAATGATACTTTACTATAAAATATGCCGTATTTTATTCATAAAGAATATAGTAGTACATAGGCAGTGTAGATAAGATGTTAGATTACGGAAGTGTGCTTAGCTTCCAGGTTTGTGTGAATAATAAATAAAGACAGATGGGCGCGGTGGAAAATTGGATGGGTGGCAAATGGTAAAATTTGAAGCGCTTCCTTGCTTCGGCGAACATGATTAACTGATAACGGCAGGTGCTAGTTGTTTTGATAGATGACAATTGGTAAACCTTGTCGAAGACTATGTGAGATGATTTAAAATCATAAGCACTACTCGGTGATGTCGTGTATTGGATGGGTAACCGCTAGTGGAAAAAATTCAAGCGATTCAGTGCTCAGTGTCGAGGGTAAGATTAAGAAACTAAAATGACGTACCTATCTTTGATGTTATCGAGAGATGGCAGTCGTTAAAACTTGTCGGAGGCCCTATAGGCAATTTGATAACTTCCGACAATTGTTTGTTGTCCTATCAAACAGAACTTTAGTCCACGTACAACTACAAACATAACTGAAATCCTAATGGATCTCGGACGTAAATACGTTGCTACTCCAGACGTCTAAAATAGTCGCTTCGCTTCAAAATGTGTTCGGCAACCGCACCTCTTCGACCGAAACACAAGGCGGCGATGGTACCTCCCCGGTAGAACTATAGTTCTCCAACCATGCAAAAGTAGGCATGTTTGGTGATTTAATAAAAGTATAGTGCGCATAGATAGACAGATACACATTTACGCTAATCACCCAGCTTCCTCGCGGTGCGCGCGAACTCTGCCTTCCGCCGTCACCCGCGCTTCCGCCGGAGCAGGCCGGACACGTCGGCATGACACCGCAGCCTCGTTGCTTTATTTATCGAACTAAGGCTCATATGTCTGCTATTCAAGTACCAGGAGTATGTTACGTATAGTTCTCAACTTTCATAACACAGTTAAGCACGTTTACGCAGCATTATAACTATACTATTGTTTTTAATTTATTTATTTGAAAGCATGTACTTTTGCCGCTTCTCTCTATAGCGAGGTACTTTCTGACGCAGTGGTAGCGGTGGCGTTCCAACAGACTAAAAATCAATCTCAATACATGCTATTGATAACAAAGAAATACACATAATATATATCTTTATATGTATACCATGTATGTATGTACCTCTCTTTAAGTAATTTCCTTTACCACTTTTAAATTATTTTCTATGCGAATACTTTAACAGTTCAATCTCTGTCCATATTATGTCATTAATAATGTTTGAAGGTCTGCGAAGATATCTAGTTATCTTCAGTTCCGATTTATACAAAAGAGTGAGGTACCTAACATACATATCCAGAGATCAACTATCAGCTGAAACCGCTGAACAGCTGAACTTAGAAACCCTGATTTTTTGGTAACTTTCTTATATAGTGTAAGTGGCCATTAAGCGAGGAATATCGGAAATTATTTTTTTAAGGATATAAAATATGTATTGAAAGTTTGATAGAATGTTATGTAATATAATTGTTATGTAAACTTCTGCATGAATAAAGTCGCGGGCGAAAGTCTTACGTAGTCTACCAAAATAGTCTACCTACATTAAATCCATGTAGGTATTGAACTTTATGTTTTCGTCAGAAATTCTTACTCAACGACTCAACCCTTTCGTGTAAACTACGAAAGTTCTTTACACAAAGCTCTCTGGATGTAAAACTTAATTGCACCAAACCACCAGCCACCAAGCTGTAAGTTATTATTTTGTTTGTCGCTACTTTCCCGAACACGACTGACTTGGAAAATGTCATTTATGTGTGACATAAAACGTCAGGCTGTTTAACATTTGTGTAACGCGAATAAAAGTTTATGGCGCGTTAGTTTGCTCAGATATGACGCGACCTTGACGCGTGCTTTTTGGCTCGTGTGACGCAAATATATGTACGGATTTACGGCGCTGTGACTCAAAAATATGAACTGATATATTTAATTGTTGTTAAAAAAATATGTACTGTTTTACTGGTTTTGACCGGTGTAATTAAAAATACATGTAGTGTACCTGCATTTTACTTATTCTTGTGGCTTATATGACCCAAAAATATGTAGATATATATATGTATATATATATGTCCATGACCGATTTGACAGATTTAAAAAGAGTGCTAAGAGTTTTTTTCCGTTGACTTGTTTCTCTCGGTCAACGTTATCAACAGGGGCTCAAAGCCGATGTACGGATCTTACATTGAACCCGTAAGGTTCATTAAGAGCATATAAGTAAATACCTTATAATTTAATAAAATATTTGTTTTTTTTATTTTAATTCAATTTATAAGAAAATGTTCCTTTGTTACTTCTATTAAGAATATTAATAAAACGTACAAGGTATATACTAAGATTCCAAGGTTCTTGGAACCCACACTACTTAAGCTATTAATGCAAAGGTTTATTCACTTAGCGGTTATTTTTCCGTTGCATAATCCATTTAGAGGGGCACCTATGTATTGCATAAATAAACACACATATTATATTACTACATATAACAACTGGCAGGTAATCATTTATCATAAAAGCGTCATCGTCAATTACAATATGATCTATAGCCTTAGGGTTATGGTTTGCTAGCAAAACGAACTGGTTTTTACTTCACTTACTTTACATTAAACAGAAGAATCATAATTTTTATATAATTAACACTTCCCTTTGACGTACCACACTGCTATATATTCTGCGGTGCAAAACGCTCGCGGCTTGTACACACCTGTGTTGTACGTACAAATCTGTATGGATTACGGGCAAACACAAGGGCTGTTTTACGTCGGCACTACAAGACTGCGAGCGGACATTACGTCTGTCTATTCGTAAATAGATTCGTAGAGAAATAAGCTCTAGGCACAAAGACAAACAAAATAAATTATAGCCTATTTTGATTCCTCATTACGTAGCTTTGTTAAATATATATAGAGTATCTTCAGAGCTTATTCGGTACAAAGAAACAAACAAAACAATCTTTTCTCTTTTTAATATTGTATTAACTATATTGGTAGGGTTAAAACCTACTAAAACCCTATATTTTAGTCCACAATGATTAAACCTTGCTTGCTAATCGGGATATGAGCAATGACATATCAAACTGTTTCTTATTTGATACTGTATAATTTAAATACAAGAAAATAGAGTGAGAACTACATCCAAGACGAGAGGTACTCCTGCCGCACTCATGATCCATTTTGAATTAGCCCTTGTGGTTTGGTTGCAGCCAGAGATGTTGCCGAATATACTTAAAAGGAATATGACAATCTTGCTCTTCAGGAGCAGCAAAACATCTACGAACTCAGATAGGCTTTCAGTCCTGTTTTAACTACATCCTCAAGGATATCATTTATGCTCGCTCTCATTTAGAAACTCAACTTTATATATTTCGGGTTGATTGCAGATGTACACAGGTGGAAGTGACCATCCACCAATAGCTGTAATGTATGCTCATTCGCTACTTCTATGCACTGAATAGGAAATTGGCCGTTAGGGTCTCTCCATATTTACTGATGCTAAATCTGCTTAAATTTAGCTTTTCTGGAACTCCATCCTGCCACCACAACATGGTCACCTGGTCCGTGAGATGAAGCCAGCTTAATTTTCGCATCCCGACGCGTCGCTTGGGTTCGCCAGCTGCAGCACTTCGTCGGCAGGTCAAACCAGGTGACGGGCGACGGATGCAGTGGGAGGTGAGCACGTCGGAGAGACCATTCCAAAACCCCTAGTTAACAGTGGGTGAGGATTATAAATAAAGACAATGTCAGTCTCTCGCTCGGAGCACATAGGTGTTATTGACGGCCCCTGTTAAGGACCAAAAGGGCTAAGGTACCCATCTCCGTAAGCATAGTGACAGTTCCGTAAGCGACGACTAAAACAGAACTTTCGATATCGGGAGGAGTAGCTGGTCCAAAGTAGCGATGCTGGAGAGGACATCAGTATAAGTGGTCCCACAGCGGTATAAACAAGAGACAGTGCGTCTTTAACCGGAACTGCTCGCCTGGGTATGCAACCTGGATACCCCACATATCCATGTACCTTTGAAAAGGTTATCTTCCCGTGACAAAAGAAGATCCAAATGCCGATTTACGTATTAATTTTGAACTAATATGATCGCCGAATAAACTACGTACACACGCTCTCCGTCACCGCAGTTTCGCCGTGACCACGACCCACTGGTTCCAAATTACGGCAATCAAAATTCGTTAATCATGAGTACCCGGTACATAGTAAAATGATTTACGTTTTATCCGGCCTAAACCGTTTTCATGCCGATAGATAAGGGGTTACCCTTTTACATAGCGTTTCTATAAACTTGCATAAAAATATGAATATAATAACCAGTTGCGCCGTGAGCACTCGTTAAGCTCGCGAATTATTCATGTTTCTCTAGTGTTCGACAGCTTGCCCGCGTTACTGCTCCTCGTCAAATTAAGTAATAATCGCCGTATGCAACCGTATATTAATAATCCCCTTTCGTCATTTTTATTAAGGGTTGCTAATTTTTTACATTTATATTGTACCTGCAGGTTTTGTGTGAGAGATCCATCAAAATAAATTAACCCGTTGTAAAAATGTTATAATTAAATAAATAAACGGATGACGTAAAATATGTGAACAAAATTTTATTTAAATAATTTAATCGTCACATATACGTTATACTTATTTATTCAAAATTTGCACGTTTAAATCAAATTGGGTAATAGTCGCTATTAGGATATCCCTGTCGTAATTTTCCGTATCAAGATTTGGTCAGTTTTATTCAAATACTCTTTGTAGATTTAGACAGACAAATAGATACACGAATAAACGGTTCGACAGACGAATACATAGACAGACGAAGAGAAGAAAGTCAGACAGACATACATACACGCAAACAGATAGAGATAGGGAGATAGATAGGCTAATGTACTCACACGTGTAGGTAAAACAATGCTTTTAACCCTTTACCTATGGAACCTTAAAAAAGGACTATAAAAACTAATTTAAAACTAAATCGTTACCAAGCAGATGGACATTGCCTTTAACACATTTTTATTAAAAATTCAAACGAGCTTTGAATAACGTGCCAAGAAATTGTTTGAAACATTATTTCTTACACTTGATATTTATTCGTGACGGAACCTTTTCAATTTAGACGTAAACTGCGTTTTATTATAATGTATTTAAAAAGGCAACGGCTAATTGATTGTAAGGTACTTGTTTCATTGTCATCGGGATACTGGGACCTAAGATTTTTTGTTATATGTAGGTCTATAATCGTAGAATAGTTAGTATGCATAGTGATAGCCTAGTGATACGATACATAGAGATTTCAAAAAAGGTATAAAGAGAGCTCTCCTTCAAAGCCTGCGATGTTGGTAACTCCACTGGTATTTTAAATGTCAATAAGCCACGTGGTGGCTGCTTTCCATTAGGTAGCCTGTATACCTTCTGATAGATTTATAAAAATCAGAATTTATTTTTAGTAATCATTGTTATATACGTAATAAAAAAAAATTAGGTACTTGCTTTGCAGGGAAGAAATAATGAGAAATCCCGCAAGACTGAAAGTTCTCCACAAAGTCATTGATGTTATGTGCAGTTTCTTAAACACTTAGCCAGTGTGGTGGACTGTGGGTTAAGTATTCTCATTCTAAAAGGAGACTTATGTACCGGTGGTACCACCAATCTCTATTGGGGCAGCGTGATGGAGTATAAAGTCCCAAGTCTCCCTCAGGTATATATCAGTGCTCAGTAAAATATAAAGATACCAGTCCATTGAGATGTTTGGATATGTTTTTATGTGAAAAGAGTAGCAAACGTGCATGAAAACCACCTGATGTTAAGTAGTTACAGCCCATAGACATTCACGTACAACCACAAACATGACCAAAATCCTATCTGAGCTCTAACGTGGATGCGTTGCTACTTCTCACGACTAAGATGGTCGCCTCGCCTTAAAGTGTAGCCGGCAACCGCGCCTCTCCAACCGAAACACAAGAAATGCTTTACGGCGGATTTTGAGGGCGGTGGTACCTCCCCTGTCGAACTATAGTTCTCCCACCGTCCTTTTTATTCAGAATTATAGTTTCATTGCCTAATATTAATAAAGTATAAATTAACTAGGTAAAGGTTTATATTAGTTGTGCGCAAAACCAATCACAGTCGCCTGTCGCTACTCGTTGGTAGTAGAACACGGCAAATTTAAGTGAAATATCTCCTTTATTCCAGTAGACGTGCACTAATATGCCTTCCTGTGAACATGTGCATAATCCAGTAATTGCCGGCGGAGAATATCTGCCTCACGTGAAATGGCAGGACCGCTACGCAAAATAGCCTGCTGTTTCAATTAGTCTGTTAATATTAGTCTGTTCTGCCCTTAGATTTTTGGATAGAAATTATAAGTGATACCGAAGTATCTTGAAAGCCTACGTCCCTGATATAACAAATTGCTGGTGGAGAATATCGCCTATATATGAAATTGCAAAGAACTGCAAGTAGGGAACGTCAGAGAATTTTGTGTCAATTAGAGTATTGGTCCGAAGCCTAAAGTTTAAAAAGATTTTTGAAAGTTTATTTAATTTTATTTTTAACGTCATTGTTCACGTCTATAGCAACAAATTGGTGGAGAATGCTGGTGGAGATGCCCTCGAAATCATAGTGAATATTTTTTTAAATTAGTATGTTAATAGTAATCTAATGTCCTAGGTTCGAATCTTCAGATATTTTGGTTACCTATAGATGTGCTGCAAATTATTATTTTGTGTTTTTGATAAAATTTCCAGGTAAATTTTTCGTTTTTTATATTTTATGCGGTCTGATCCTTCATCCATCTGGAGAATCGACGCATCTGAGATCGACTTCAGTTAGGACTATTGTTCTGACGCCTCGTTTAATGTCTACTTAACATCAGGTGGACTGCATCTAATTTGGATGCTCGATATCTGCTCTTCAAAAGGGAAACAAACAACGGGACAGCGTTACACATTTAAATATTAGTAGGGATAATCAGTTTGGCAGATTTGACGGGTGGCGTGCGTGCAATTTGGGCTCGTAAAAAGGGTAATTTTCGCGGCAGCCATGATGGATCTGTCATCACGGCGACCGCTTTATGGCGCCAAATTACACAGTTGGATGCGCGTGCGCACCGCGGCTGGCCGTCATTGAGCCAAATTGGGTTAATATTGTTCTCAATAAGTCAATTATGTTGGATTAGCCGAATGATATCACGTCAGTCGTAATGGGCATCATGACTTTGAGACCCAGGTTCAATTCTCGGCTGGGAGGAAATATAAATGACAAATTTTGGGTATATTGGATGAGTTGATACGGTTGGTATGGTGATCATGACGGTGCATGAGTTCCAGGTTCAATTTATGACTAAACGAAAATCTAATTAAGGAATTTTGAGTAAATTGAATGATATCACGTCAGTAGTAGGTATCTAATGGTGCTCTTGAGGTTCTCAGGTTCAATTCTCAGCTAGGTAAAAATCGAACTAACGAATTTAGAGTAAACTGAATGACGTGATACAGTTTTTATGGTGATGATGACGGTGCCTGGGTAGAAATGTAAACGGTGAATTTTGGACTTTAATCTTCCAGTTGAAGAATAAGAATTGAGACGTTTATAGATGGGAAAAGTGGAACTATTCACTGGGGAAGTACCATTGCTATCCTCATAATCCGCTGGTGAACAGATCTTGAGGAAAAGTATAGTAGGAATGAGGGGAAGGATACTGTTGCCAGCTACACTTACAACGGTAGAAATCATCATAGTTCTAAGGAGTAGCCACACATTTACCTTCGTCCCTAGTTACAATCTGAGGACATCAGTCCTATTTGCGGTTGTTGCGCTGCAATGACTAATTGACGTCATGTGGCCTGCTCGTTCGTTTGCTGCGCTGCTTAAATAAAACCAATTTGAAATACTACACCTGGTGATACTTAATCGTATTTGCAGTTAATTACAGATGTCCATGGGCGGCAGTGCCCACGACATGGCATGCCCGTTTGTTGCGTCTACGCTTTAAAAAACGTACGTAATCGTTATGTCCGGCCGCAGAGGTCAACTGGACACACTTAAATAGCGAGTTTTATGGCTTGTCAACAACATGTCATTACGCCCGAGCACTGACCTGCGATGGGTATTAGTTATGGGTCTTGATCATTCACATTATTTTTTTGTTGATCCCTAAGATGGCAGTTTGTTTTTGAGGCATTGGGTTTTTACCTACTGGTGACGGGTTCGCGAAGGGAGAAGAGCGAAGGGGCAGGGGGTAGGTACATACCATTGCTTCTCAGTAGCCAAACCCTTTAAAAGCGATGATTATCATAACTTATAAAATTTAGTTTTCTGCTTAGTAGGTAATTTATCTGTTTATCAAAATTTTAAGTCTTTCTAAATAAATACATAGAAACTACGTCTAGAAGAACATAGGTATGGTCTTAAACTTAAAATACTTAGACACAAATATCTGTCTAAATATACATATACATATTTATGATATATTATTTTTGTTGATTTAAAAAAAATATATTTCCAAAACTAAATATTTTGTACTAATAAAAATTAATAATTAATCTTAAAAATCAATAAATTTCAAGCCAACGTACAAGAAAATAAAAATAATCTTTTAATTCAAAACCCAAGAGTAACGGACCCCTTTTTATTTTCAAATAAAGAAATAATATTGTCAATGTTTTTTTTATAAAAAAGAAGCAAAAACGTAATGTCGATTCCAAATTCAAAGTGGCTCGCAGCATTCCGCGCGATGTAGTAAGTTCGCGGCGTAGTGGCGCTCGCAGCGGCGTGCGGCGGCGTGGGGTGGCGCGGTGGGCGGGGGGCGGGGGGCGGGGCCCGAGGCGCCGCCCCGAGCGAGCGCGATGCAAGGTCACTCGCCCCCCTCCCGCTAATGTTTTGGTTTGTGACTTCACTCACTTGCGTTGTACAAGAATGCGAATTTTACATTCGTAATTATGAATTTTAGAACTTTCCAATTTTGAATTTGGAGACTTTTGGTTTGTTGGACCAGTCACTTGTATTGTACAAGAATGCGAATTTTACATTCGTGATTATGAATTTTGTAACATTCCAATTTTGAACTTGAAAATACATATATTGTGATGGGGTTTGAGAATAATTTAGTAAGTTTTTCCTGGTCATAATTATTAATGTATATCTAAATGTGCTTCATGGTCAAGTTTTGAAATCGGTTTTCTGTTGTTATGTAATGTTTTAATCTCAATTTTGTGTGTGAACGATAAAAATATTTTTTCCGTAATAAATACGTTCCTACAAGATTATTTTTTGTTTCCAACCATATAAGTTTAAGAACGTCAAACCTTACAAATTATTATATTTATTATTATTAGTTACATGATTTATTTTCTACTTAAAAATACTATTTTCTCACTTCTAAACTTAAAATGGTAAATTTTCTAACAACAACAATAAAATTTAATTTCATACTTATCATAATATGCATATGCATTTCTTCTAAATATATTAATAAACTTTGTAACGGTAGACCATTTATGCAAAACTAATTTTGTCCAGTAACAGTTTATTAAACAAGTTTAGGTGAGTTGCCTTACAATATTAAAACAAACTTTCAGAAAAGTGAACTTTTATAACACTTTTATATACCATTAAAGCAAAACGCTATACAATCAATGAATATATATCAAATTATTATAAATGAATACCAATTACACAAACACAACCACGATATGACGATTCGCGGCACCTTTTAAAAGTGCAAAAACGCTGCATGTTATCGTTGCGTTGACGCGCTAGTTCCGTCCGCGGCCGCTGGCGCTGGCGTCGCGCCGCCTCGCCGCGCGTCATTCCGGCCGCGGCGCGCGACCATTTCGCACCGCGTTCCGTCCCGCCGCGTAAACATCGCGAGTGAAGTGCCCGACTGTGCCAGTGAAGTGACCCAAACGATACAAACCTAACAATAACAAACGAGAAACACCTCGACGAATTACGTGGAACGCGAGACGACACGATAAAACGTTGTTGTGAGAGTTGCACGCGGTTATCGTCCGTTAAAAACAAATATTAGCGGAAAACAAAGGATCTTTTCGAGTTGCTTGCTTAGCTGCAGGTGACAGGTGTTTGAGGCCTACCGACGACGGCTGAACGATTGTCAGGTGAGTTAGGCTGAAGGATTTTTTAAGTGACACGGTCAGCTTTATTTTACTTTTTCAGTTAAGAAAGTTATTTCTTGGTCATTTATTAGCTTAATACCACAAATTAAGGTCCGTGGTAAAGTTTTTCGTGACTTTTGTGAAGGTTTGTAAGTTTTTAAAGCGGGAAATGGTCGGAAAAGTTTGGGAAGTGAAGCCAGTGGCGGCGCGGCGGCGGCCGGCGCCGGTACTGTGGCAGGTGGCACGGGAAACGATGTGAAATGTGTTACTATCGTGTGTGTGCTTTCAAAATATATTATTGACATTGTATATTGTCTACGAATTGAGAAAGGAACAAGACAACTTTGTAGTGTACGTAAGTTTTTCTGAGACAACAATTGCAAAACATCACCGACATCTTTTTCAAAGTGATTAAAGTTACGAAAAGTTTTCATTTCTTAATTTTCTAATCAAATATGAGATTCATCTGAAACAATTTCATGTTTTCACTTTAATTTCACGTACATAATAAAAAATACAAAGTGTGATAATTTTGAAAACTTCAAAATCGAACGGTTAAAAAACAAACTTGTGTAAAGGGTTAAAAGTCAAAAATTTTGAGCCTAATGTCTTAAAAATTGATCATAACGCCTTCAGTGAAGTGATTAATTTTCATATTAATACTTCAAAACATTTTTTTCGATAGTGTAAGAAGAGATAAATCAAAACTCTATTACAGCAATTGCACTAAAAAGTAATCCGCATTAATTAAAACAGTCAACCGGCCAGGAGCGCAGCATTCATAGACGTTTTCAGCGGTGCATCTGTCAATTTTTTTTCTATCCGCCATCTTTAGTTGTAATGCACTGCACACACGCGCCGAGGGGGCGGGGCGCCAGAGCGGGACGGCGAGTAAACACTGCGTGGACATTTTGAACATTTTACACATTCGCACATCTCTATCTAGGCAGCGATGATTAAATTTTATTAGAATTCGACGGTTACAATTAAAAATTCGAAATTTAAAATAAAATCGAATTTGTTTATTGAAAACAATTATTTTTCTTTCTATAATAATTGATGGTGTTTGAACGTGGTTTTCTGTTTTCATATTTTATAATTCCTTACTTTTATTTTTTATATCTATGCAAGTAATATTTTTATTTTATCACAGTTATTTCTAATTAATTTGTAAAACTTGAATATTATTACAGATAACTTTTTATTACGAAAAAATAATTTTATCTACCCAATGGAACTTACAAAATTCGTCTTTATATTTATAATTACATTATTATTATTGTAATTGTAGGTATTTAGCTGCAATATTTACATATGCACCTACCTCCTTATTTAGATAGGTAAATAATTTATTTTATGAGTTTTACTTTTAACATACATTTTTCAAAGAGATAATTACAAACAAGTATTCTTTAACCCAATCACGTAAGTATTGCAATAATGTCACCAAAATGCAAATATACTCAGTGCCGTACAACACACATGTTTCTTTTATCGGTAGGTACCACGTTACGGTTGAAATGATTATTTAATTTATAAAATAATATATATGCCCCAATTAATCACGTTGCTATAAATGTTATATTTTTAATCTGTCACACATTCTTAAGATATTAATATGGGAAATTCCGTGAGAATCTACGGACGTAGATCTAGAACTTCCGGACGAGCAACGAACTGCTATGGAAGCTATCATCCATCAGCCCTTACGTGTCCACTGCCAGACACAGGCCTCCTCCAGGTGCCGCCACCGACCGGTTCTGTGCGCTATGCAAGTCACCTGAATTTAAATAGCCGCCAGGCCTACCTCAAACAAGAGTAGTTCGATCTGAGGTCGTTCGCAGCTTTTCCTGAAAATTACCCACTAGCGGTCACCCATCAAATTTGCGGCCGCGCCCAACGTAGCTTTACTTTAGTTTAATCTACATAAGGAGTTACGACCGGTTTTATAATAAATGAATAATTGCAGAACATTAAAATTCTTACATCTAACGTTTCAAAGATCGCCACAGATCATTTACTGCGGTTTTGCATAACGATATAACACGCCATGTACCTGCCTGGATACCTGCACTCGTCATACATGTAAAGTGCACACACTTTACATGTAAATGTTGGCTTTTAAATTATTCCCTGCGCAGTCACTGTGATATTTTCCTATAATACGGTTTATTCGTATGACAAGTAATGACGAGGGTCATTATTAAGTTACGTCTGTTATTCTATTTACTTAGTAATTATACTATTAATTTGCGTCTGTGTCCTTGTTAGTGTTAGTACCAACAGTTATTTTGAGGTTTTTGTAAATTACATTTTCTTTGAAAATATGTGGTTTTGAAGTCTTTTACGCCTCTTATTTTCAAAGCAATACCTATGTATTATGAGTTGGTGGTACTTAATTTATTAATGTTAAAAAATGTTATGAATCTATGAACATCAGTTCTGTGATGACTCAACTAAAAAGAGTTCTGTAATGGATCCACTTGAAACAGTGTTGTAACGAACCAACTACATACGTTGATGATACTTAATTCGTTAATGGTAAAAAAATCAATGCAGGAATCAATCAATTAAAAATAGTTCTTTAATGAACGAACTACAAACAGTTTTGTAATGAACTAACTAAAAATAGTTATGTATTGAACCGACTAAACACAGTTCTGTAATGAACCAGCTAAAATGTGTTTAATCAACCAAGTTTAAGTAAATAGGAAGGTATATTTTGATTCTTTATCAACCTTCCGTGTTGAGTAAGAATCTCATTTCATTCAAGGCAAAATGCATTTATTTTCATTTTTCAATTGTAAGTTACTATCAAATGTTGGTAGGTGGAAATCCCACATAACCGGGAATCCCTGCAACGATTCGAGGTATCTCAAAAGTTTCCTAGGAAATAAAAGATATTTACAACAGAGATGTGCGTGACTACAACAACTCTGTTACTGTTGTGTCATTACACAACGAACCCCATACAGATACCGCAAGCATATCATATTAAAATATACAATAGTTTAAGGTAATGATGTTAGTTTTATTTTAATTAAATTCACCTTAACGAGTAACACATAAAAAGTCTACTCTTAGATTTAACTCAAACAAATAAAGAAACAAAAATTAACAAAAACAGGGCAAGTTAAATAAACCGTTAAAAATATAGTTAATTGCATCGGTGGGTACTATTAACGTACTTAGCTAATTCATTTGTTGTTTTATTATTTTACTAAAAAACAAAGAATTCCCGACTTCAATTTTTTTTTATTTTCTGAATAATATCCGTATGTTAATTGTTTAATGTATTTTCATTCACACCTATGTGTTTCTCATAATTTATTTCATTACAATGTAAACTTAATTTTAATACTAAGTTACGTTCTATTTTTTTCCATCCAAAATCCAAAGCTATTTCGATCACAATAGAACTAAACGGGATATCCTTAGCAATAAAAAAATATTAGTAATAAATAAGAAAATTCTGTGGAAACAAATAAAAATAACTGAATTGTGGACCTCCTTCGTATTAAAGTCATGCATAGATGTGCACGAGGGCCACCTGATATTAATTTATTAATTAACGTTTAAATATAATTAATTTATTTGTATTTAATAAAAAAATACTTATTTTCAACAAAAACTGTTATGACATTTTATCGTCAATTAGACAAATTAACATAAAATAAAAATAAAAAATAAGAAACTCAAAAACAACAGATACTCTTATTAAATACATATTTTACCTTAACAATAAATTATTAAATAAATAAAATGATTAAAATGAGTTAAGTGGTCGTTTCAGTCCATGGACATTCACATGCGACCACAAACAGGTCGGAGTAATATTTAAGGTCGTAGGATGATGGGCCACCACTCCTGAACTACGGTTGTAAATGTAGCCAGCAGCCATACATATGTTACTGAGATCCAAAGATTAAATATTTACATACCGACTTACTAATATTTATCATATAGTACATACATATGTATATGTCATCGGCATGTTATATAGTCGTTATGGTCGATGCATTCGTTACATACATGTCATCGGTTTAATATATAGTCTATATCATTGATATATTCATTAGATATATATCATCGGTCTATTATATAGTCGTTATTATCGACATATAATGTTCTATATACATAGATACACGTGTCCGATCGTTTTCCTTAAATTTTTATGATTAATAAGTTATATTTTGGATGGAAATTTGATGCATATTCATGAAAATATAGCAATTTGCTGCAGACTATATTTTTGTTTAAAAATGGAAGCATAAGACATTAATTGTTATTACTATAATAAAAATAATTCATATGCTTAAATGTAGACTTTAACTATTTTTTATTATTTTATATTTATGGATTATTAAATATAATATTTATTATAAATTCATAGCGCTTAGGAGCACTGTGTTTTTATTTATTAATAATAAATTAACCTAATGTATTCGTGTAAAATTGGGTTATTTATGTGTTATCTACAAGTTTGGGCGCTAATTAAGACCACGAGCGGACGGCCGTCGAATAGTTTTTGTTACAAATTCAATATTTTCATTAATTTCGACGTCTTTATTTTGTTACGCTGTAGCTATAATGTTATAATATTAATCTTTCTAAGAACATATTGAAAAGTGAAAAACCGTCTTTTTGAAATTGATTTATAACGCAAGACGCAATTACGTGTACATTAATATTAATTTATTTATTTTAATTAAATGAAAAAGCATTATAAGTTTACGCAATCTCATAGAAAAGTAATTACCTATTATTCTCAAACTCTACCCTAGATAATGCAATTGTATTAATGCTATTAATATTGGTAGAGTTCTTTCACAACAAAAAATTAAAAAACTATTCGCAACTGGTTCGGAATATTGGTAATTAAAAATCGTTAATCGTCACTACCCGTTACATAGTGAAATGTAAAAAAATATTTTTATTTCAAATGCATTCTGTCGTTACCTAGATGCAAAAACTAACAATTAGAAACATAATTTGCAGGATGATTGAATTACTATATTGAATTTAAGTATTTGATTTCTGGCCCCATTTACAAAACAAACTTAACTTATTTAGTACCCAAAACCTTCCTCAGATATAACTCTACCTGTTGTTGAAAACTGTAAGATAATCCGTCAAGCACTTTTGAGTTTATCACGAACAGACAGACAGGACGGGGCGTTTTGTTTTATGATATTTATAGATTACAATAGGATAATGCAAAAATATTTCATGTACAAGCGTGACTCACTAATTAAACTTCTTATACATCTAAACTAGAGATATACTTATAAGATGACGGAAAGACCCAGACATCAACAACACATAGACAAAATCGCTGAACCCAGAATCCTGAAACTTTGCAAATAGGTTCTTGATATAGTGTAAGTGAGTATTAAGAAACTAATTTTGGAAATTCTTTTTTTAGAGTGACAAAATGGGGTTTAAACTTTACCAATACGAGAGTTTGTTTTTTTATTTATTTTATGTATTTACTTCAAATATATATGTATTGAAAATAGAGCTGTTTGATTTATAAAAAAATATTTTAGTAACAACTTCCGCGGAGGAAACTTGCGGAAAAAACCTAAGTAATTATTTGTACATACAAGATACAAATGTTTAAGCATAAATAATGATGCATCAAGGTTACTGTCTATCGTTATACCCGTTGCATACATTTAATATCCTTACCACCTGTACACGCGTTCATGTGTTCATAAAAATAATTAAAACTGAACTATTTATGTGTAATAAATATTGCCTATATATTGTGGCTTAAAAATTAATAAAACATATTTTTATTTTGGAGAAGTAGCACCTAAGCGTGCAGGCCACGTGCTGATGTTAAGTGTTCACTGCAGCCCATGGACAACCACGTCCAATCTCAAATAGAACAGAAGTTCTATTTAAGGTTAGACGCGGATACGTTCCTACTCTTGATGACTAAGATGGTCGCCTCCAATAATGTGTACCCGGCACACCACATCTCCCCAACCGAAACACAATACATGAAGAACATGTTGCTTTACAGCGGGTTATGAGGGTGGCGGTGGTAGCGCCCTGGGCGAGCTCTAACGGCTTTACCACCTTTTAAATTTGTATTTATAATATTTTAAGCAGTCCATAGAAGTGAAGTTTTCTGAGGATAAAATATTTTTGACTTAATTAACATTTTAGTTCAGCCAAGTAACGTGAAAATTTTATTTATACATACATTTAGATACCTCTATAAATAGGAAAATGAAAGGCAGACTCGATATCAACGCACAGCCGAAAACGATAAATCGACATTCCTGAAAACCGCACTGAAATCGCCTTAGACATACCTAAGATTAGCGCGAACGAGCGCACAGACAAACAGACACTTTTGTGGCCTCTTTTGTTAATAAATGGCGCTAATATTTTTCTCATATATCTTTCATGTACATAATGTTATCATTGTATTATTTGTATAGATAAATTGCCTATTTATTCTTCTAAAGGCCTTTTATACAAATGCAGGCCAAGGTCACGTGACTCACGTTATTAAGTGACGTCGACAGCAATAAAATTAGGAAAGCAGCCAACGGTAGACATATCAGCTGTTACAGTGTGAAATTAAACGATCGGCCAGTGTTGATGTCCGCGCTAGAATTGGATAAGGAAATTGGCTTCATTTGTAAATGGTAATTAGACACACTTAACTTCTAAATTTATAACCACATATGAAGCGTTTGTTTTGTCAGAGCAAACACATGCAAGCCATCATCCATTCATTCGTACATCAGTCTTTACGTGTCCGCTGTTGGAAATAGGCCTCCACTAGATGGCGCCACTCAGACCGGTTCTGTGGTCTTCGCAGCCATTGTTTTATGTAACAGTGAACGCATGCGAAACATCATCCCTCCATCAGTCTTTACGCGTCCAACGCTGGAAACAGGCCTCCCCTAGATGGCGCCACACTGTACTGCATTTAGCAGTTACCCGGGTATAGCGGGTATATCTGTCTAAAAGCAACATCAAAATTTACTAATTAATATCTTATACGCACATAAATTTGAACAATCCGTGTGACAGGGATTCGAACCCCTTACCCCCTGTGTAAAAGATCTTAACTACTAAGCTATCACCGCCATAATGACATGTATACAAAACCAATCATCCTTGTACCGGGACCGTGGCTAGTACAATAGAACGATAGGTCGTCACTGTCATCCGTAGAATGGTCAGTGACCATTTAACTAAGGGTCAATCAACACGATTACCGAAGATCAAAGAAAGTGGCGTTCAATCACGATCGCTGATCGGGTGATACCGTCTCGCCCGCTTCGGTTCCCATTGGGCAAAAACTGACGCCGATAAACAATGCTGGGTACAACGGGCTGGAAAACGGATGGAACGGCTCAGGGGAGGTGGGGCTACGTGAAACCTGATTTAAAATCATTTTAATGTAAAAACAACAGACTTAAAATGTGTGTCTATTTTATTATCCTTGGAGATGCAATTTTCTTTCAAAATTGCTTTTATTCACAATTACACGAAATTCGTCTAATTTTTTTTTTCGAAAAATATATTATGTATTCTCTAACATGAATATGACAAACAGAAAAAAAAGATAATCGTTTAGGTATATGTATCATCGCAAAACTACATTTGTACGCATTATTTTTCTCATAACATTCTCTGAAAATAATGTAACTCTACAAAAATAACGAACGTTTGCCTAAATATCTAGCCTGTTTTATAATTTACCTCGTTAACAATAAAAAGATAAGTAATTATTTATTTAAACATTCTTGTATCTTGCTAACGCTAATGACTAATGGACTCTAACATGAATAGATTAGTTTCTTCTAAATTTTGAACATGGATCTTAGCTATGTTGCTATATGCAGAAAAAACAAATAATATTTGCTGCAAAATTTAGCTTAACTTCACGAGAAAGTATGCGCGCCCATGTTCTGTCTACTCAATATTTTTAATCTAAAGAAAATAGAGAAGTATAAGTACAAAAACAATATTAAATATTCATTTTTATATTTCAAAAAAGGTTTTTAATAAGTCGTTACAATTGGTATAAGTTGCCCCTATGCACCCTCCATTTACAAGGTATTGACTTTGTTTATAGAATAAACAGTTTAATTAAGTAGAGCTAATTAGTGATAGCCTGTCTTATCAAACGCGAATTTGTTAATGGTGCTAATATATTAACCGGCACATTTAGTGTTGATAACAGTACACCTTTAATCTGCATTAGAGTATTGTAGTATCTCCTGTCGTAGGAGGCGACTGAAAGGCTTCTAGGGTCACTGTTATTACACTGAAGCCTTGAGCTGTTCTGTCATAGCGACTCTGGGAAAAATGCTGTGAGTGGTTCTACGCCGTCGTATGTATCACATGGATTCACGGGGCCTTCTTCGAGATGTGGCACCGGAAGGTATTGGAGACAGAGCCTTCTCCGAGATGTACCCCATAAGAGTGTCGAGTACGAGTCTCGTTTGTCTAGACATCCTGGTTCTACAAACTCAGAAGAAGATTATCGTGAACTTTTGAACTTTCTAGTGAGTAGAAACCTCATATAACTTGGTATTGTTGGAAGTTGTGGAGTATATCTCATAGACGAGAGCTGATAATACAGCCGGGTATGAGTAGAAGAGTATGTGTAGAACATCCTTGTTCTCGCGATCGTGCTGATTTATTTCGTGTGTAATTTTCTTAGATTACTTTCGTAAATATTAACTTTGCACTGAGTATTGTAGATCTAAATACCAATTGTACTAGAAGAGATTATCGGGAATCACACGGCCGCACCGCGCTCGTAATGCGTGACTGCTTTAATGACATAAGTCGGCAATTAGCAAACAAGATGGCGGCAGCGCCCGCGCAATGTCAATAGCGCCGTAAATCATCCGCCATGATCATTCCGACTTTAAAACATATTTATTCTCGGTCGGTTTCTTTATTTTAATATACGTGATCGGTTTTAATCGACGGAGCGACCTTTTGAGGTGTATGGCCATGTTGAGATGATAGTCATTTTTTATATGACTTACTTCCATTACATCTTTATTTTTAAATATTATAAAACAAAGTCCCCCCTCGTGTCTGTCTGTCTATTCGCGATTAACTCAAAAAGTACTGGACGGATTTTTTCACGCTTTTCAACAAGAGGTACAGTGATTCCTGAAGAAGGTTTTGGTGCATAGTAAGTTAATATTTTTTGTAAATTGGGTAAGAAATTAAATAGTTAAATTCAATATAGTAACTCAGTCTTCGTTCGAATGAATGGATGCAAGTATGACAGAAAAATAATGTAAGTAAATATAAACTCTAGTACCCGAGCGAAGCTGGACCGGGCCGCTAGTTTTTTTATATGTATAATTCTTCTTTGCGTGTGTGTTCCATGGCACACAGGTATATCTATTATATGTATAAAGTTGTTGCCGCAGCCCATAAACACCAGCTGATTAAAAATATTTCAGGAGTCCTACATAACGATCACAAATGTGTGCTCTTAAGGACTAAGAATGCCTAATACTAATTGTTTTATTTCCACAACCTCAAATAGTGCATAAGATCTGATTTCGCAGGTAGATGCGATGGTACTTGTGAAGACTAAGGTGGTCACTTAGCTTAAGTGTAGCCGGTAACCGGTACTTCTCCGGTGGAACTGTTGTTCTACAACCAGTCAAAAGTTTAAAAGTGGTAGAGCCGTCAGAGCTCACCCGGGGCGGCACCACCGTCACCCTCATAGCTCGCCGTAAAGCAACATGTTCTTAATGTATTGTTTCGGTTGGGGAGGTGTGGTTGCCGGATACACATTATTGGAGGCGACCATCTTAGTCCTCAAGAGTAG
>DWON01001502.1:0-24166 GCA_018251015.1 Phocides pigmalion okeechobee
GGAGTTTAGAGCCTTGATTTAACAAAATTGACTATATGTGACCCCAGTAATGGACTCAAGAGACCGGGTCATTTGCAAATAACATTTGTAGATAGCTGACATGTTTGACTCATGGCAGAATTTGCTGATTTCGAGTGTTAATTTGCTAATAATTAAGAGACGTTTGTTGAAACTGCAGGAACCAGTTAGAACTCCAAACAATCACCGGAGCTCTCTTCGGTTTAGATTAATTATTTGTAAATAATAATATTGCTTTTTAAATTCTATTAGTGATCTCTTACAGAAATATACTTGTAGGTGGTTTTATATAAATGACTTTATATGTTACTTTACATTAATTACATTATTTACAAAAGACCGCTAGGAACTGCTGGTTTTAGGGTGGCAAATGTCCTCAATAGCACCTTCGTAGCTAGGTATGGAGAGGCAAGTGTGATTGTAGAATAAACAATTGTGTTTATGTCCAATATTTCATTAAGTATAAAAACCAACAAGGAATGTCTTGTTTAGTATAACCTAATATCTATTTTAAAATGAAACGAGTTTATTATGCAAGTACTCTCGTTAGTTTTTCATCAGTCGCCGAGCTGCGTCCACCGTCCTTTGTAGCAAAGTTTCGTCGTGTTAAGAGGCCGGCACAAAGTTGCCTCTAACTAAAGCACGACCCATACCTCGAATTTCCACGACAAAGACATCACTCTCTTTTTAGAATTAAACATCAAAGTTTAGCCAAAGTCTTTGATCTTGAACGAGTCATCGATATAGGCGAATTCACTAACACGTAATATCGTACGGATCGTACCGTCTGATCTTAATTGTACACACTAGGTGACTTCAAAGAGAACTTTATTTAAATAAAATTCAATCGTTCCTGACGTGATCTTAAATTTAATTAATCAAACATGAAATTAATTAACTAAATCACTATCAAACATCACGGAGCTCCAAATCAGTATTCAAGTCTCACGAAGTACCTGCGTAACTGAAATGAATTTGATTGCGAGTTCGTTCGGTCGTCTATTACTCGTGAAAGTATTGTGCGAGGCGACATAAGACAAAGAGTTTGTCGCGACGAGTGAGTGGAAACACGGAGCGTTTCCCGCGGCGGCGGCGACACTCACAAAGGCGCCACTTTGTGGAGTCGTCTTTGACTTTGAGTCTGGGGAGTGTGTGACCTAACATTAATAACCTACTAATAGCTCCTCATGCCGAGGCTTTCGTGTGTCTAGTCCACATATACACACTAAATATCGACATTTTAGTTTCAATTTACCTAATTTTCGAAGTACCCGAAAGCCCTTCATTGTCGCACTTAATGTCTACAACGCTCTCTCCGATAGAAGCGAAACAGTGATTCAATTTTTTAAACATAATTATATTAGTGACAGTTTAATTAGCGCGGCTTTCATCGTAGCTGCTTTGAGTTTGAACGTTTCAAATAGATTTCACAAGAAGCACTTTCAAAGAGAGCACCCCTAATAAGTACTGAAGAGTCCTCGCACGTGTTTATCAAAGACAGCCTTTCGTTACTCACCGTCTGAATGGCCTCAAAAGAAACTCGTGTAAAATGCTCCACAAAGTGCTGTATCAAAGGGAAAGGCGGGCGCAAATATCTGTTTCGTAAACTAGTAAAAACGAAGCTCTCAAAGGTACTGCGTACTCGCGGCAAATTAGGCGGAGTTAAATACAAGCGCCGCTCTCACAAATGTATAACTTTGAAAGTGACTCGTCGCTCATTATTTATGTAAGTCGTCGTAATCGTCAAAAGGCTCCCTTGAGATTTATTTTTGACAATATCACCCGTACCCGTTCGGTCCGAGCGGAGGCGGCCGGGGCGCTCGCGTACTCATCGCATGTGTATCCATTTAATGCTCAATTCCCATATAATTTAACTTTGCGATCAAAGCGAAATTTTGCAAAGAGCTTCCCGGCGGCAGCGAGCCGGGAGGCGGGTGCGAGCGGGACGCCGACATCGGAGTTCCCGAGATCAAATGCTGGGCCAAATTAGTCACTCTCCGTCTCTCTATCTCAAAGCCGATCCGTAGCAAAGTTTGCGCGAAGATGACATCAAAAGGAAACCACACACCGGGGTGGCGCCGCCCGACGCCCCCGGCCCCATACTTAAATCCGCCGTGTCTCTCGCTGTCTTATTGACACGCGACTGACAACTTGCAAGTCGCCAACGTCGCCTGTTTCAGAAGCTCGCTTCGCTTTGGCAGACTTATTTAGTTAATTAATACGGAATGTCCTATCAACTCCCAACTCCCGCAAGGATGATACACACTTACATGGCTCAACTGTGAGGAAACTTTAATCGCGCGGCCTGAGATGTGTCCCACGATGTCAGCGTCTTTAATTAAGAACATTAATCGGCTTTACCTCAAACTTCAATGAACCTACTGGAATGAAACAGTTATTGGAAATCAAACAGTGACCACGGGAACTTAATATAGTATTATAGCTGGTATACCTGTAGAGTAATGTAACATGTAACGACGTACACAGCTGTATATTATGTATACGCTTTTATATATTTTTATTTTGCGTCCAGTTTCTCCCTACACTTATTAGACGAGCAAAATCCGACGATCTGACGAAATCATTCCATCTCAAAATTTAATTGGAGTTGGAAATAAAATTACGAAAGCTTCGGTTAGGTTTCTCAAAGTTCGGAAACCTTAGAAACGCGTAGTTTTAATTTCAAAATTGTTTACGACAGAACTGGCAATTGTGATGTTTCCGGAATATTTCCGTTTGTATTTGTTTGGGTTTCGTCCCGGTTATAATTATAGGTCCTTTTAGCACAAGTTGACGGATTCTTATTTTTTTTTTGATGATTCAATTCCATCCTATTCTATTGCAAAAAAAAGTAACACAATATCAGCTTACCATTTAATCATATAATACAATATTGATATAATGTGATAGACAATGAATATTAACTTTTCCGGTAGTGTCCATATAGAAACTGTAATTAATCTTAAATGTCAATATTATACCAACAACGTATATATTCATTATACTCTGTACCGGGTACTCACGATTAACGATTTTTGACTTCTGAATGCCGATATTGTAAACCAATTGTATGGATCGTGGTCATCTGAACTGATCGGTGAAAATATCTAATATATCGTTAATCGTGAGTATCCGGTACATAGTAAAATGTATAAATTCCGCGGTAATATTAGTGTAATATCAAACGTAAGTATTTTAATTTCTTAAAACATTTTACTCCAAAGAATCTTTATAGAATTTTGAATAGTGACTTGTATCTGCGGCGTCGGGATCGGTATAAAACTGACGGCATTGTGCGCAAGAGTTTACGACGCGCGGCTAGGATTCCCGGAATGGTCGGGACCGTCTACCTACTCCGGGCCGCGTCCTTTTGTGACGTCACTACGGACAGTCTCCTCGCCTCTAATTGAACTGCCTTGTTTTGCCTGCGTTATTTGATCTATTTAGTTTGTTCTGTGTGATTTTGTATACCTTTTGACTGTTACCATAAATTTTATGGAATGGAAAAATAATAATGTCCTCCTTAATTTTACAATCTACCAATAATTATTTACCGATTGATACGTTGGTATAATCATATAGCCATTATTTGTACGTAAAATAGTTTTCAGGTGATTCATAGTTGAGAATTCTCTAGGAATTGAGGAAGCAAGGATTAGTAGTAACTCGTTAATCTTCATAGCAAACTCAAAAATTAACCACACCTTGTTAAGTTATCCAAACGTGATTAGTATTTAGGCAGCAAGTTGCTGGACCACCGGGGAAGTTTCTTCTAAGAAACATAATGAGCGAGCTGTACTTTAAAATTCTTTAGTCACGATATTTACTCCGCGTTCATTTTATAGATTACTAGCTGCAAGCCGCAATGTTGCCAGTAATTATAGATACTGTGATACTGTCCACACTGAACAGGCAGTTGATAAACAACCGCACACGAGCTTTGACATTCATAAATAATACCACCACATACGAGCTTTTTCATAAGTAATACTAGCCGCTGTCTGTCAAATCGTTCACGTAAGCTTCAGTTTTTGGATTTCACTAGATTTTTAAACAGACTAACAGACATAAATTGCAACAACTAATATTTAAAATTATATTACGTTTATAAAGGTCTAAAATAGATAATTTTATTTATATTGCATATACAGACAGCAGTGTTAATTTTGTCATTTGTATAGTCTATCCATTTCAGCAATAAAAGATGACTCTTGTCTTGTTTATAAAAAAATCGTTCAATTATTCGACATTTACAATCATAAAGTCAATAGTGAAAGAGTAACTTATGAGCCTCCGGTCGTTGAAACATTATAATTTATAAATATCCCATATGACGTAGTTTATCTATTATGATTCTACTTAGCTGTTTGTGCGTGATTGAGAAACAAACATTGAAACGTCCGATCTCCTATATTTATGTGCCACATATTACCAGTTTTCAAATACAATTTTTACTTGAAGTAACATTTTCCGGTTTCACTTTCATTATCAAGCTATCAATCATATTCCCGCGGTACAATACGTCGAGGTTTAACGTCCGTTTGATATTCTGCTTCGGTGCCATCATTCAACTTTTTATCCCGTATTGCTCTTGTAATATGATTATAATTTTCTCGCATCTGCTGTGTTTGTCCAGCCTGTTACTGAATAATGTACTCTGTGGATTATGTCAATAGGGTTGTTTATCGGTTGTGTGAGGGATTTTTTAAAGGTTGGCTTCGGCTTCCATTGAGCAGGAACCGGTTTGGTGGAGGAATGCCGCAGCGCGAGCGGCTTTTTGCTTGGGATGCGTGCTGCCCACGCGGTCGGCCCTCGGCCCGCCGGCGCCAGCGCCGCTCCTGCCTTCACGTTTGATCTCAGATAAAGGACACCTCGCAAATATTTGATGTAACTTTATATTTTTAACGTGAACTTTATGATCGTCGTCCTCCCTACACGATTGCGTTGTTGACTCACAAAAATGTGATTTGCTGTAACGTTGAGTTCACGTTCAAGCTATCTTTATGCCATAATAATTATCTAAGTGTAATAATATTGAAATTAAGAATTAATTTCATTTCCTTTATAAAAGTAAATTTCACATTTCATCGTTTTAAAATTGTAACTGATAATGTATGAATCGATTATCGGTACATGAATAGACAGATGAAGTATTTACTTTCTGAGTTGACTGTTGCCAATTATGATGGTTATATAAATATTTACAATTCTGATTATAATGGAATAAACATAGCTTGAAGCTCGTCAAGATGAGCTAGCCGGTTTGTTGACGTGGCTGGATGGCAGTGCAAACAAGCCGCGATCATCTGTTGCCATTAGCTGATTGTTCTCGTACCAAGCTGTTTATATTGTCCACTTCTTCACGACGACCGGATGCGACGGATTTGTTTTGAAATAAATGACGTAGATAAATGATTTCAATGCAGCTTCTTGCTATAGGGGATCATGAGCTGCAATTCCGTTTTTTATATATAAGAAGAGTGGCAAACGTGCCTGCAAACCACCTGATGATAAGTAATCGCAGACCATAGACATCCACGTACAACCACAAACAAGACTGAAAGCCTGTCTGAGCTCGAACGTAGATACGTTGCTACTCCTGAGGACTAAGGTGGTCGGGTTCATTTTAAAGTGTAGCCGGGAATCGCACCTCTCCAACTGAAACACAAATAATTCTTTACGGTATATTATGAGGGCGGCGGTGGTACCTCCCGGTCGGACTATAGTTCTCCCACCTTTATCTCGTTCTAGTAAACGTATAACTGGCAAGTTTTAAAATCTATTCGTAGAATGGGGCTTGAAGTTTTATGTGTCTATGGAAATCCGAGTGCAGCCTTATGTCTGTGGAAAATGTTTTATATATTTATTTGTGCACACAGTTCTATGTGACGCCGTAAATATGCAGTTTGAATTTGTGTGACGGCAAAGAATTACTCAAAAAACATTGTAAATGACTGTATTTTTTGTCATGCACACGGCTACTATATTTGGTAAATATTACCCATGGCAATTCAGTACAAAAGAATTCATGAATTTTGTTTACTCCTGAGGAATATTCTATATAACTATTGTACGCATAATACATAGTCTTTGTAAGATGATAGAATAGTATTACCCCCTCTCTCATAATTCGCCGTAAATCAGTTCTCGTCTTTCTCTAGATTTGAAAGTTGCGGTTGCCGTTTACACTTCAAACCGAGGCGATCATCTTAGTCTTCAGGAGGAACAACGCATCTATATACGACGTTAGGCAGGAGTTAAGTCCTGTTTGAGATTACCCGTAAATGTCCAAGACCCGCAGAGACCATTTTACATCAGGTGATGTGCACGCTCGTTTGCTATTTTTGTAACATTAAAAAATGTATGTTGTATAGGTGGTAGAACTAAAGTAGTCTTGTAACGTGTCTACGTTTGAGTTCAGATAGGATTTCAGTCGTATTTGTCTTTGTACGTAGGTTTCTATGGGCTGCGACTACTTAAAATCAGGTGTTTTGCAAGCTCGTTTCCTACCCTCCTCACATAATAAAAAAGTCACTACTGCATTCTTTAACTCATCAACTTTGATTTAAGCAAATCTTAATAAACTTTCATGTCTTTGTACATTAAAATCAATAATTAAAAACTTTTGTATTTTCTATCGCTGGTTTAAATTTAATTATTTCTTGTTGCGAGTGGTTTATTAGTTATTCCTTTGTGATTATTAGTACAAAGGCCAAAAGAATACAGCTTAGACTCTCTTTGGCGATAGATACTACGCTTCTACTTAATTATTCTCTTAAGCGACTGAAACACAACAGTGCAGGTCTAACATGTAAGGGAAGGAATGTAATTGCTAACGTAGAGGACGGTGATTAAATCTCACTTTATAAATAATGGTAGGTAGTAATAAAATACAGGATAATTTATAATATACACATTTTAACATACAAAGAAATCTATCAAACAATATCATGATCTAAAGCTCGGATTTAACATGAAATTGAGAAAGTGTAATTACTACCGTGGAATCTTTATAAAGGTATTTTTGCAAGTTATTGATAACTTTTTTTAGTACATTTTTATTTCGTAAACGATTCTAACAAATAATTTGTTGATCTAAAGTTCGGGTTTAACGTGTAAGGGCAGAAGTGTTATTGCTTATGTATGTAGATTATAATGAATAACCTTTATAAATATATTACTGTAAGTAATAATAATAAACGCGACAATTTATTAATAATTTTTATTTACTAGATTTTTATTTCCTAAATGATTCTATCAAATATTTTTTTGATATAAAGTTCAGTTTTCACATGTAAGAGAGAAAGAAAATGTGGAAAACCATGATAAAATCTTAATAAATTTATTACTGTATATAATAATAAAATACGTCACGATTTATTTATATTTTTTTAACTAGATACCTATTTCTGTAACGATTCCATCTAACTATTTCTTGATCCCAATCAAAAGGTAATTTGTATAGACAAACTATTATATCTAATATGAATCCAGAAACAGTTGTCAACGAGAAAGATCCCCGTCTTGTAAGCCCAAAGGCTTATCATACTTCTTTGAATATGACTATATTTGATGGGTTTTGTTTATTGAATATGAAATTTTTAAATCAAATTTGGCCCATATCTAATAAAGTTATGTTTTACGTGTATACTACATACATAAAGATATTTTTCATAATGACTTATAACTACGTGGTATTTTTTTTCTGTCACCGCATATATCGTTCGGTTTCAATACATGGAACTAGCAATCATTCTGTCAATCTGAGTGTAAGTGGTCACTGCCGTTCATGGACATCTGTAATAAGGCTCAAATAGAGGCCTTAGTTTCAGATAATTGTATTTCCTTTGAGGTAATTCTTGTTTTCCGTATATGTTATTTAAAGGTGGAAGAACTATAGTTCGACCGGGGAGGTACCATCGCCCTCATAATCCGCCGTAAAACATAACTTGTGTTTCGGTTGGAAAGACGCGGTTGCCGGCTACACTTTGAAGTGACGCGACCGTCTTAGTCCTCAGTAGCAGCAACGTATCTACGTTCGAGCTTAGATAGGATTTCGGTCGTGTTTGTGGTTATACGTGGATGTCTATGAGCTGTGACTACTTAATATGACGTGGTTTGCATGCTCGTTTGCTACTCTTCTTACATAAAAAAATGCTATATTAATTTAAATACATGAATTTTGATTCTGTTGTAAGGCACTTGTTATAGGGCAAATATACGTGTGGATTTTTGTTCTGAGAATTTTATTAATGACACCCACGAACCAGAAAACCTAAATGTTAGGCTTTAAGTGAATGAAACGTTTTATTTTAATTTGTTTTAAGTTTGAAATATTTTATACCCTCAATGATATTGTAATTAATCTACTAATTATTCCTTTCCTTTGTTCCAGGATGTTATTCTCCTCATATACGGCACCGTTTAGCTGAAGTTTAAAGGTGAGCAGTTTTCACAATTCCCTTTATAGTTAGTCAGCCTTTGTCGAAGAAAGGGTGCGCTGTAACTCCTAGCCAGACTTGAAAAGGGCTTGTAAAGTTGAAAGATAGTTACAAGGGAAAATAGGCCATGTAATTTTCTTTGCGTTGAAGCAAGCTACGCTTCATACGGGGGTTAATTTGGTCGAATATGAAAGATTTTTACTGTCGATTACTATTGGTTACAGTACTTGAAAAGTTGTTTGCATGCCTTGATCGATGGAACTTGGCGAAAGCAATTAATAATGTAATAACATTTTTGTACCCTTGTTCATGCAAATAAAAATATTTGATTTGATTTGATTTGAAATGATCCAATTAAAAACCTTTTAAAAAAAATCTAGACAGACGGTTAAATAAGGTTGCTTTATGTCGGCACTTCAAAATACTTTTAACTTTAAAAATATTATGCCCAATCGCTTGATCACGAAATTATATGTTGTGAATTGAAATACAATTATCAAGAAAACGCCGTAAATACAAGTGATTTTTTAATGGATGACAACCAACTGTTAAAGAAGTCACATTAATATACCTTAATTTTGATTAAGATCATTATAATAGGTAAGTACTAAATATAACATTGAATCTTGAAGTCTGAGCTCCCAGAGCTATTTTAGCACAAGCTTCAAACAAACGTCGACGCAAACAATCATAATTCCGCCTCCGTTTCGTTCCTGCCGCTTGTGATCCGCGTCGTCGGCACTATGTTTTGACGGATAACGATATAATGGCAAAGTTTGTCGTTAACCCTATTTCGTTAACGTCGTAATAACGAACTTGGCTCGCTAAGCGTTTCCGCCTCCGGAGCGCTGAGTCTGCACCACCAGTCCAAATTGGCAAGTAGCAATTTGTGGCCATTTCGTGGTTTCAGTAACCGCTCTCAATTCGCTTTTTACATTAACGTTTTGTTTTAATGTTAATTTATCATTCTGTTCCTTAGTAAGAATAAACGGTTCATTTAAGAAATTACCTTGGGAATTTGTGTATACCAGTATTAATGTCGGAATTACCAGAATGGTTTGTTTGAAATATTTATTTCCGTGATAAATTAAAAGGTAGTTAATCATTATTATTGTATAACGATTAATATTGATAGTCTTACGATGGACTTTTTTTTAGTGTATTCTTTTTTGAATAAATATGCTTTCGGTGTACATGTAATCGTTTTTGAAACATGAGACAAAAGACGATCGGTTAATATTGAAATATTCATTCAACTATGTTAATGGTAACATTTTTAAATACATAGTTATATTCAAGATGCGATGTAAATGAAGAGAATTATCATTGTTATTAGTTAATCATTGTACGTTTTGTTATCATTGAAAAGTGCCGATTCGTACTTTACATAATTATATCTGATATAATTATGTAAGAAGAATTTATAAGATACAAAATATATATCTTATAAATTCTTGACGATGTTGTTATAAGTTTAAATTTGGGGGAAATTGAAAGGCATTATAAAAAAAGATTTGTTCTGATAACTTAGTTGCTGTTTCCTAATCTCAGTCTATTGGATGTATGCTATATAGAACATATTGATACATGATATAATAAAGAATTATTGTATGGCACACCGTGGACAATATATTTTTCGTCGTATATTTTTAATTTCTTCAATAGCGCAGGTACACCTCTGTCACTAGTTTTGTTTTGATTTCAATTCAGCTTTTATATAAATTAATTTCCCTTTAAACCCTCTCTAGCGAAAACCAAAACTACCGATCTCGTAATCCCATTACTTCTACGCGTTTACTCTCAAAAGAGGCAACAGTATAACGTTAAATCCCGCGTCACGGGAGAAAAAAAACGAGCGAATTTTTATATTAAACCAGCTCTCGTAGGCTGCATTCACCTGAGGAGGCTCTAGACGGTAAATTAAGTGACATTAGAGGCATTATGACGGTCGAGGGAGACGTGAAAGCGGAGTGCTGGTGAAGGATTCGCCGCGCAGATTACGGCGACTCACGGTATCCCGTAAACTAATATAGTTTTTTTTGTTAGCGCATTACCGTCGACAGTGGCTTGTGAGATTCTTGTGAATGGCGCGAGCTGTTTAGAGGAGTGTACGCGGTCGCAACGGCGCGGTAGTTGCTGTAGTACGCTAGCGTTCCGGTTTGCGGCCGACTCGAGCAGCAGTGCAACACAAGTTAAAGCCCTTTGTTTTTTGAGCACACACAAATTGTTTATGAATGAATCATTTATTTTCATCGCATCATCAATAGTACTAAGATTACTGGCGGTGATTGCAAATCCTTTTGGTATTTTGTAGATCAAGTTTTTCTCCGTCCTTTTTTTCCTTGTCCACCTTAGTCAACAGGGCACTCAAAGCCGATGTACTGTATCATTGTACCCTTAACATTTATTATATGTAAATACCGTATAATGAAAGAAAATATTTGAATTTAATATTTTATGGGTAAAATCTTCGGTTATTAACTAAACGTTATGAATTAATACTAGCTTTAATACGCTGGTATAGTTAAAGATTAACTTTATATAAATTGTTTTTAATGTAAAAATTGCGAAGTTTTACAATTTCCAATAGCTGTATTAGCCAGCTGCGTTCCTTTGAGGAATAGCTCTTCATCTAATTTTCTTCTCATTTCTTTCAGATTAGCTCTTTCCAATGATTCACAATGGATCTTCACATAGAAATTCCAATTGTGATGTAATTTAGTTTGTTACCAACATTGACATATTTTTCGTAATCTTTTTCGTTTTATTTTTTACTTTGATTGAGGTTTATTTGAATTAGAACGGTACAACGATAGATACACCTAAAGTAACGTATTTTTATGCGGTTCCAGATTTCAGTCGATCTCGTATATCTGTAATATATTTTCTATATGAAAGCAATCAGGTTACATAGAATTTGAAGAGTCTGATTGCTTTTGTACAATAATTACACAAGTATATCGATGGCTTCATCGACGATTGCATGGCACCCAACAATAGGCGACGACCATCCGCGTAATAACGTTGCAGATTAAGGCATTGTGTCGTTGGACGCCAACTCTTTATATCGAGATAATAGCCTTACCGCTTTCATATAAGTATGTCTTAGTAGTTTTCTCATTTCATGGTTAGGCCCAGACTTTTGTACATTGTTGAGGTAATAAGTATAAACGTAGGCGAGTAAGTTCTACGTGTATAACGCCTTCCTATTATATTAAACTTTTAGGTTCAAGAAATTTTACTAGACTCTACTTTACACATTTTTGACTTAACCAGATAAATTACTTCTCATGGTAATGTCAAGACAAAGGAAACTTATTAAATTTCTACCAATAATTGTGAGAAATAAGTTATGGTCACCTCAGTTTAAACGTTACTTGAAAAATGTTAATATAAGAAATAATACTGCGAATATATTAGCATAAAAGCTGTAGTGGCTGTAGTACCAACATTGACATGTAGAGCGGTGAGAATGGCTGGGAATTATGTGGCGCAAAGCGGCTCCCAAGAAACAGAAGCGCACTTAGCTTTTAATTTCAGGCTTTAAAATTATTTCAAAAGCTTTTTTTTGCACTCATTGAAGTTAACGGAACCCTAAGAAAAGTAGAGCCGTCGCGGCTTATGGGTGAATTGCAATAGAAAGAACATATTCGTAGGTAGTTGGCGTAAGGAATGTGCACTCTCGTATTTCTCTGTCTCGGCAATATGATTACCGCGGATTGCTTCGGAGTAAGGCAGCCCCGCTATGTGCTACAAATGAGATCTCTGCTCTATCTGATTCTTCACTTAATACGGCGCATGCATGTATGTATCTCGTCTCATCCACGTATAAAAGGGGCAATTCGTTCATATTGCTTGCTTTCATATTCTTGTATTGACTGGATTTGATTTAGTTTGGTAATTTTAGCGAAATGTAAATAAAATAGAGGTAATACTTTTGAATAAAGTTTTTATTTATATACGAGTGATATATATAGTACACAAAAACTACATAAGATATTGGTCATTTATCAAAAACGCTATGTTTACAATTATACAATTTACATGAACTTAACAAATATTAATAGTAAATTACAAAAAAAGATTGTTTCCAGATTACCTGAAGGATAATTTAAATTTTAAAAATGAAGCAACTGAAAACATTTTGCCATAAACCCAAATCTTATCGCTTTTAATTTTAATACAATGTTTGTACCAAATGTTGCTCAGTGGCCCCTCAGTGGCTGGCTTCGATGACAATACTGGTATATCGTTGAGTTCTAGATTCTGACTCTAATACATGCTTGTATCAAACATTTATTTTGAAAATTTTAGTGGCGATACATTGGACATGTGCGATAAAAACCAAATCTAGGTTACCCACAAAATATAACTGTAAATGTCTTTTCTTGCGTTGCATAAATTTCATCCACCTTACGATAGTCTCAATTCAATTACTTTTCTTACCTTGAATTATATTTAATAACATTCATTGGTACTTTGTGTCACATTCAGTAATCCAGACCGCCTTTATACTACTAAGTTGGTTTTAGGAGAGACGTAGCTTATGAGAAGAGAAATAAAAATGTTTCATACAGTTAGACTTATGAAAGAAAATCAACGGTAACCGTACCAACGACAATCTCCTATGACTCAAATGCACAGTGAGCAAGTTTATAAAAAGGATTGAGTTAATTTTATGTAAATAAACTATTTTTTTTTCAACGGTTGAATTAATATATAGGACAAGTGTTCAACTACCCTGTACCCTACATGATTTTGATGGTTACTTTGCAGAAATTCGTGCTATTTAGTTACTGCTAAAACTATTTTGCAACAATTCACTACAATCATGTATACATTCACTACAATAAGAGTAAAAATATATACCAATAATATACATATTACGACCGACACGTGTTTTACTCCAAACCAAAGCGTTTACCTACCTTGAATCATCAGGATAGGTAATGAAGGCATCAGCTGATGATGAAAGCATCAGGGTAGGTAAACTCTGCGACGTTTAATCCCAGCAATTATCATAGTACATGTTTTAAATAAAATATGTATCATTATTCATGATGACTAGGATGACCCGATCATATAACTATTTACACAGGTCTTTTAACATTGATATATTTCAAGATTTTTTTATAAGTTTAGGGGAAATTTATTGAAGCATTTTTTATAAATAATTTAATATTTAGTAATTAATAAATAATAATAATAAATAATTGAGTTTATATAATTTGTTGCATTATTAGAATATGATTTTGTAAAATTTAATTTATAAGTATTCTACTCTTTTTCTTTCTTTAGTATGTTCAGTTGTTGCATTGATTCACATTAATATGATATTGTAAGACGTGGTCGCCTATAATTGGGACGGCATATAATTAGGACTTTATTTAAATGTTATACAAGATGTAATGTGTACGTTCCGTTGGCAATCATAAATAAATAAATAAATGAATGATGGTACAGAATTATTGTAAAGTAGTTTTAACATTAACTTTATATTTTTTTTAATGTGGAAGAATAAGAAACGGGCATGCAGGCCACCTGAAGTTAAGTAGTCACTGCAGCCCATGGACAACCACGTCCAATCTCAAATGGAACAAAAGTTCTATTTAAGGATGGACGCGGATGCTAGGACCGCTCTTGAGGACTAAGATGGTCGCCTCCAATGATGTGTATCCGGCAAGCACATACATAAGCTTATCACACTATTTTTTAAAACTCTTTCTTCATAACGGTCGAAATTGGCGCACCCGTTTCAAACAAATCAATAAATTATTTTTTACATTGATTGAGATTTATTTGAATTCATGCAAGTCTTGTGAGTAGTAGTTATAGCCGTAGTAGTCGTATGTAGTGAATTGACTTATCACCTTTTTATTACTCATAACCATTGACACTTAAAATCTGTGTCTGCAAATCCACTTAATAGCTCGAAAACGAAATAGATAGAAGTTATTATCCATAGGAAGCACAATCGTAACTACGTAACTAGTCTCCTTTCGATAAAAGGAATAGACAATATAGTAACGAAAATAAATTGAGCATCAATTAAGAAAACTAACATTATAAAAACATGTTTACGATTACTAAACATATAACAAGAACGACGCGAGAGTGAGTTCCTTCGAAAAGAAAAAAAGATATTCTAATCAAAACAAATTGAACATCAATTAAGACCACTGAATCCGTGTGCAAACATTGTCCTCAATATGATAGCCCTTCAAACCCATTCAAATCCGTTCCACGATTGCGCCCTGATTGCCGGGGACAACCCCTCATTCGAGTCTAACAATAAATATTCATTTCACGGCAATGAGGATCATTGGTGTCAACCGCAGGTGCGCGTCGCCGAGCTGTCGTGCGGCGCAGCGGGCGGCATCTCGCAGGGCACACTGTTCGGCCCATAAATGTTCCTTATATTTGCATTTGTATTTTACTACCAATGCATCTCATCTTTGCATGGGTAACAGAGCATCTATCCCTTCATTTACTTTCTGTCGTATCGAACTGATATGTATCGGCTTATTATATTCCGTTTTTAAGGCAAAAATGTAACCGATATTCACCATGCACGGAGTATTCAAATGATTTTGTAACTTTTCTACAGTTTAATAGAATTTTTTAAAAGGAATAACTCTGTCATACATTGTTTTCATATGACTATTTTATAGAATTTTTCGATGTCTTCAAAAGTAATCGTCATACTTCAGCCAATTTATCCAAAACGGTCTATTAGTGAAAATCGCACGAAAATCCGTTCGGTATTTCTTAAGTTTAGCGTTTTATAGCGTTAGCTGTTTTATAATTAGTAATTAAGCAAAAGCCACCTTACATGAAAAAATTAAGATAATTTGATTCTTCATAAAATGGTTTTTTCAAAGTTGCATACAGTAGCAACAGCTACTATTTTAAAAAATACACAAGTTAACGAGTCCCTTTCTAGTATTCACCTACTTATAATATCTAATGAATAGTGAAACAACTTTTTGTTTGCTCGTGAATAATTTAATTGCTTGGCTTTCATTTCAACCCTTCCTCTGCTTTGGACGTGCGTCAGACGCAATTGGTTCGCATGAGCGGGTTTCGATTCAGTGAAATGTATTGAGCATTTCTATAGCTTTTTAAGAATGATTCCGTCGGTACCGAGTTTACTGAACGTGCTTTAGTAACATATTTTCACTAAAATATCATCAAAACCATTATCTTTTTTTATAGAATACAAGTATTAAGAGCATGCAGTTTAAACATCTATAAAGAACAAGAGCTCCACTTTAAGTCGATCACAGATGCGTTGCCACTCCTAAGATGGTCGCCTCATTTGTGAATGAATCGGTAACCGCACCTTCGTATCGAAGGTGGCGGTGATACTCCTCCGGTCAAACCATATACCCTAGCGTGCTTAAATAATTGATTAAATTAAGTTTCAAAATTAATGTAAATCTAGAAACTTACTAGATCTAGACTTACGACGTTTAAAAAGACGTTTGTTTTGAATAAATAGGAAACATAATTTGATATATATCATTTTATTGTAATTTAATCAAATTGTTCGTAGAAACAGTCTTGTTTAAATATCAAATTATCTTCCTGTGACGTTATACGGAATAAAGAATAATTGAACGGCGCATAATTGTTCGTGCGCCTTATATTACACACAAATTGACGGATCTTTTATTCATCAGTCCAATCATCCATACCGCCGAGTGCTGTCCAAAGGCGTCGGCGCAAAACATAAAAACTGTCCTGTTATTCTAATTTTTACTCTCCAACAACCTTCCGTATTCCCTCGTTAGTACAATAATAGCAGAACGGGCTCCGTTAAACAATCAAACCGCAAATTATTAGCTTAGTTAACCACCATTTCCATTTATCTTCATGTTTACGAATCATTTCGACAAATTATAATTGTTGTTTTCTCTTTGGCGTCCATTTCGCGATATCTGAAATTTATTTTATTAATTGTAATTTATATGGAAATTAATAAGAGATTTTGTTACATTTTAATAACATTCACGATTGATTATTGCACGGAACACGTAAAAAACTTGTTAATTATTATTTTATAATATTATCCTGGGTACATGTCGTCATGTTGCAATTCCTGTGTTTCATTAAAAGTATTTTCCTTTTTTTTCTCTTCCTAACTCCTCTATTTTCATTTATTAGGCCTTTGACACAGAAAAACCACGCTGTCAACGTGTTGCGGTGAAGACCTATCGAATTTGTCAATATTCGTCGACCGATAGTACAGAACATATCGAAATCAGTTTTAGAACCGCAACAAAATGTTTTCTGTCGGCGAGATGGAACTGATGGATTGACTATTCAGAATGGAGAGGTTATCAAATAATTTTTATCTGAAGTTAAAATTATATTTATAGAACGAATTTGTTATAGTAAAAACTTCGGAGTTCTGAGTACAGCAATTGTTAACTTATCTTAATACATTTTTGAAGTATGAGGAAACTTGTTCGTTCTATTGTGTTTTGGTTATTATTTTTAAAGCTTGAGTTTTAAATGTCATCTTTAAAAAAGACCAATAAGGAACCAGTAGCATTTTCCCCCAAGTAAGCTCGTTCGCGACGGGTCATTGTATGCAAAACGTCGCGTGCAGGGACAGTATTGTTCCGTAAGATTAAGGTACGATCCCATTATTCGAAGGACCCCGGGGCTTGGGGACCTCAGAACTCCATCCCACGGCTGATTGCAGCCACCTGTGTACCTGTCGACAGGTTTAATCAAGCTTGCAATCGGAAAAACAATGCTGATTCCAGATTGAATGAAGGCTTGCCTGCGGGTTGTTTTCGTTGGCTTAAAAGTCTCCCTTATTGCTTGCCAAATTGCTTCCCCCAAAACAAATAAAAATACTTAGAATCGCAATTGAAATCTGAGTTCTTTAAAAATCTAGCATAATGTTAATAAAAACAAAATACAATAACATCCATACTTTCAAATAGATGGGAAACGGGGGAAACGTGGCGGAACCTATCCTAATCCGCTTTCATTTGTTAACTCGTGATTGTTCAGTGACTGAACTGATACAGCCCGGGTATTTCATGTATCGTTTTAGGGACGTTGAATGGATTATATGTATAAAAGCTAATTTCCCCTACACAGTGTGTCTGTTAACGTAGGAAGAGCGGCGCGTGCGGCACGTGCGATGGTCAATTTCCCCTCGACGCGGGTAAACGGTCGAAACACGCCAGCTCCCAGCGGAAGGGCGACATCGACACTTGAATGCGCCTGATTGGGCGCTTTGACTTGTAAAACTGTTCACTCTCCTGTCTCAATTAAACATCGGGGTGATGGAAGAACGCTACTGTTTACTATGTTCGTTAAATTACAATGTCTTTGTTCCTATAAGGACACTTTTTATTGTGAAACTTAATGAAGGAGACTGGTCGATGACTGTTGAATACTGTTTTAGGGCGTTGGTGAATTAAAAACTAACATAGTTTCAAGTATAATACTTTCGTTTGTCACCATCGAATTCATGGTTTAAGTGACGGCGTGTTTATTAATAAATAGTTTGTGATAGTTAAAAAATATTTTTACTGCTTCCGTTACGAAATTTCGTACTAGAGATTACATATTTAGCGATTGGAATTGCACCTGCTCTTTACTTTACATGCGCTGCCGGGTTTCGTTTAACGGCATACATAATATATGATCCGGTGAAATACACCCACATCGTTAACGTTGCAGTTTTATTGAAATTGTAATTTCATTTTCTGTACGACTTTGTTTGGGACACGACAAAAGGGATTTTCGGTAAATATTGACTTAAATTTCATTCAAAGATAATGTTCCATTGTGTTTTTGTGTTTTTAAAATCTGTTTGCATATATTTTTTAATTTAATTTGTCTTTTCTTGTCTGTTGATGTGTCAAAAGGTCGTAATGACGAAAGAATTATATGGCGTTTATGTCATTAATTGGAAATATTTGCATGTTATACATTATTGAGAACATCCCTTTTATTGATTCGTTTAATTTTATTCATAATATTGGCTGTATTTTGTCCCTCAATTTTGTTAGTTTCTCTGAAATTATACAATGGAGCAAAATGTGAGGAAGAATAATACTGGTTTAATAAATATCTTTCATGATGATTTCCTTTCATGATAAATTATCCTGCGAAAATGTGTTTTAATGTAATACTCTATTTAATGTAATTTTATTCGTTTTCGAATATCCGGTTTTACTAAAAAGACAATGAGCTTTTAGTAAAAATTAAATTCAGCCATTGAAAATGCTTCAATAAAAATAATAAAATCTGAAGTACTGCATTTCAATAAAATATAGAAACGTTGGTTTGTAGGAATCCCTTTGCCAAGGAGCATAATGCAAAATATCTGTTCCGGAATATGCATAATATTTCCAATAACGCAAATAACCGGTGGCCAGTAGGCAGAAGTAAAAGTATTGGACAGTTGCTCTGGCCGAGGCATGCGGAGGCAAAAAGTACACTTCAATGGCGACTGCGGTCCGGCGAGGACTCCGGCCGCTTGCTGTAGGGCTGGCGACGTTGTAAAAGAGGAATTATTTATCAGTCAATAAATGGCAACGATTTAAAGCAAAAAAGAAAAATTTTACTGTCAATAGATACTGCAATACTAAATACTACTAAAATTCTGATGCGTAATTTATACGTTTTGATGCATACATAGAGAAAGTAATTAATTAAAATATTTCTTACGTTTTATTGCAGTGACTACACGACAATTATTATTAGGTCGACACTCGCTATACCATGCTGGGACTGTGACACTGATTTTCGTCACATATGTGACTGGGTAGTTAAACAAAACTACAATCCACAGTTAATAAGGATAAAACATACAAATTCAAAATAAATAAAATCGAAAAGAATTATTAACAGTTTGTTTTTTGGAATTATCTACAAAAATATACACATTTCAAAATGTAAAGGACTTTGTAACAAATCATAGCATACCAAAATTAACTTAAGGTGCGTTCCTAAATTTTACAAAATGAGGTTTTTTTTTTTAATTTTATTTTAAAACCAATAATATACCAACTTAAATTTTGCGAACAGTAGAGTACTGTATGAAAATCAGAAATATATTACGATACTATTTGCATTAAGATTGGCAACCCTGAGTTACTGACAGATTCAGTCGAATACATAATCTTAATCTCGCACATTTTACAAAAAAGTGGCTTATCTCTCACAATACCGTAATGTTTAGAGATGTTGAAAAGGCCTTAGCCATTTAACAAGTGCTTCAAATTGATCCACTAATTTCTAATTTGCTACTTTATCTTTTATTCAATACATATAATAAAACTGTAACTGATCGCTGTCTGTACATGGTAAATATAATTAAAAATTCATAATGGGGTGTCTTTATATACAAGAGGATTGGAAAACAATGTTTTCCAATTTGTCTGTTTGTCTGTATATCTGTATGTTTGTGAACGCTAATCTCAGAAACGGCTAATCCGATTTGAATACAGTTTTCTGGATCATATTGTGATGGGTTTCACTTAACATATAGTGTTTTTTTTTCATTTAACTCGTTTAACAAATAAAGAAGTTATGGCAATCATCACCGGACGAAGTTGCGGGCACAGCTTGTTTTAATATAAAAATGTCAATTCCCTAATGGTTAATGGTCACTGCAATCCACGGACATTTATAACCAATTTGACATAGAACAAGAGTTGTAACTGAAATCGTTAACAAATGTGTTAGTACTCTCGTTGACACTTTTTCCATTTAATATAGGTTTTCTTTGTAGTTATATACAAAGTTATATACAATATTATTTCTTTATCAGACAAGAAAATGTATGTTAATAAAGTAATGTAATTTTTTTTTTATTGTGAAAAGGTAAGAAACGAGCATGCAGGCCACCTGATGTTAAGTGGTGACTGCAGCCCATGGACAACTACGTCCATTCTCAAATAGAACAGAAGTTCTATTTGAGGATGGACACGGATGAGATCCTACCCTTGAGGACTAAGATGGTGGTTACGTTGAAGCAAAGAAGCGATATATATGCATTGAACCCAGAAATGGATGTGGCGGTGGGGCAAATTAATTTTATTGTATTCACTTTATGTTCCTTAGACACAAACAATGTCACGCGTGGCTGATTATGAGATTTGCGAGTCTTAGGCAAGTGATTAAGCGTAATTCGTAGATTCCATTATATAGTTGAATACAGATCGACATAAACATGATAAACATATACAACAGGGGTACTAGGGTACTTGGAGTTGATTAGACATTGATACAATTTTATATGAATTTTTTTAAACCTATCTATTTATCTATAATTTTAATTGTGGACTTTTTTGTAATCAATTTAATGATTGATAATGTTATTGTTTTCAATACTGATTTCATCATGCTGATGATCGCTTATAAGTATTCGGACAATAAGCTGGTTTCACTTTAATTTCACGACTTTTTACATCTTATATTGAATTTTGGCCAACTTTTAAACAAATGAATAAACTGAGGGCTAAGGCTGAATGCCTCGAAAAGTGACCTATTTTACTCGTTAAACTTCAATTTGACCGCTATTATAAAGCAAAACATGGTCGCCTCATAAAGAAGTGAATCGACAATCACACCTTCCATCGAAATACAAGAATTGCTTCACGCTAGAAGTTAGTCTAAAAGTGATACCTGCCCGGTTCCTTATTTAACAATATTTGTTTGTTTATGTCCTGTTTCATTCGTATTTTCGTAAATATGCTTACAGTTACTTGTTATATTAAATAAAAAAAATAGAGATCCTGTTTGAAAGCGGCACTTCAAAGTTGTTAATTACATTGTTATAAAACGAACCTGACTTCCGCAGGATGAATTAAAATGTAAATATTTTACGACACGATTATTTGACGAGACCAAACTACTACACATGTAACTGTTAAAACAAGTAGGTCAAACTAAAGGACGATACACGTACGCGATTTTAATTCCTTCGCTATTTTTAACACTACGGCGTTTACACAAGTCAACGTTGCGGATGGCAGCACTAAACTGGAGTTATCTAATTGGTGGTAGAGCCGTTAGAGCTCGCCCGGGGCGGCACCACCGCCACCCTCATAACCCCCCGTAAAGCAACATGTTCTTGTTGTTGAGGTGTGGTTGCCGAATACACAATCTTAGTCCTCAAGAGTAGGAACGCATCCACGTCCATCCTTAAATAGAACTTCTGTTCTACTTGAGATTGGTCGTGGCTGATCATGGGCTGCAGTGACCACTTAACATCGGGTGGCCTGCATGCCCGTGTCTTACTCTTTCACAATAAAAAAAAATACTTTTTCTGTCCTTTTTATAATAATGCAATAGCAAACGACGATGCCTACCTTACGTACCGATAAATTACGCTGGAGCAGCAGAAGACGACTGTGAAACAACTCATGGATTTCGGTTGAAGGTTTGTTCGGTTAAACAGACCATCTTTGTATTCAGGAATAATACACCTGTGATCGTAAAGTTCAAATCTGTTACTAACTTCATTTAGAATAGAAGTCCCATGTTGTTTATGGGCGACAGTGACCACTTACCATCAAATGCACTGTATTATTATTTGCTACTTCAATTTCATAAAAAATGTATGAGCTGCAGCGAGTCCTTTATTAAGAGGGACTACATGCTCGATTGTTATTTCCACTAGACAAAATATCTGCGGTAGGGCTGCGTTTGTCGCAAAGTCGTACATCCACAAAGGACTTAAATGTAATTGATATGCTATCCATAGTTGCAATGTTAACATTCAAGGAATGCCTCATTAATACTGTTAGTGGTTAACGAAGGTAATTAATTACCTTTACATGCGCGGGGCGTACGCAAAATAGTACGTTATGTTCGAACGTCTATCAGTAACATTGTTACCTTGCCTTACCTAGAGGTGATTTGATTAGCGCGCTAGTTTACCTAGTTGTGAGGTAATTTTATTAACTATCGCAATACACTACATATCTTTGCGGCTACATTTGCGTGGACTAACTAACTGCATGTTGTATGTTAGCGACCGCCCGCGGCTTTAATATTAGTATTAATTATCATTATCAATCGTTTATTTAAGTCTATTCCAATACAGGCTTTGCCAGGAAGGAAATAAAAGATGTGGCAAATTTGTTATTCCGTGGGATTTTTCCATTCCGGGAATATTTCCAAAAATTATGAAGAATTATCTATTTACATTCGTTATTTGAATTCGCCTACTACGAATATGAAGTATCTAAACTGTATCATACTCTTCCATAAGTTTTTCAGTAACTATGCTTGGCTGACCGAAACTATTTATAGCATAAAATCAATTTTTCTCTTGTAATAGAGGTGTAAAAAGAACGTGAATATATAAAAAAAAAAAAACAAAAGTTACCTAAAAACTTGAATAAAATAATTATTGGATTCTACATTATCAGGCAGGAAATCAGAAACCAAATACAATGGATGCAAGCTGCAAGCTCCAAAAGTAGATTTTCAACGTAAAAGAAAAGCTTTCGTTCGTTGCAAACGAACAAATTACGCAGTTCTTAGGGCATATCGCACGCTGTAGTACCGCTCAGCGGGCGTGCCACAATGTATAATAGATAGAACACGCGCCAGAAAGCAGCTCTTCAGCCGAGGTGTGAAATCGGAAAGAGGATCCCATTCTATTGCAACTACGCACTAGCTGAGAAATCATCACAGGAAGAGGGTTTGTGCTCATGAGGGAAGTAAAAGATGAAAGGTAAACATAAACAAGCATCCACGTACAAGTGTGTGTTGGATGTAAGTGTATTTTTGAAAAGTGTAATGTACTGTTTAGTGTAACAAAAGTTAAAACAGATTTTTAAAAAAAGAAATGTTGAGCTACAAAGAAAAAAATACGAACTATTCTCATCCGCTTTTGCGTAATAAAAGTTCTTCATTTATTGATGCTTAAAATTATGTAATTGGTGGTTAAAATATAATCAGGTACGAAGCGGTTGCTGCAGCCCAACGGCATCTGCATGAAAATGTATCTACATATTACACGAGTCCCACTTGAAGTCGATCACAGATGCGTTGCTGCTTTCGAGGACTATTTTTTTTTTATAGCGAAAGAGTAAGAAACGGGCATGCCGGCCACCTGGTGTTAAGTGGTTACTGCAGCCCATGGACAACCACGTCCAATCTCAAATAGAACAGAATTTCTATTCAAGGATGGACGCGGAAGCGTTCCTACTCTTGAGGACTAAGATGGTCGCCTCCGGATGTGTATCCGGCAACCACCCCTCCCCAACCGAAACACAATAAATGAAGAACATGTTGCTTTACGGCGGGTTATGAGGGTGACGGTGGTGCCGCCCCGGGCGAGCTCTAACGGCTCTGCCACCTTCGAACTGCCGCTTGCGTCGTCTGTATTAGGTCTTTCAAACTACGCAATGGATTTTAATGCGGTTTTCATCAATAGACAGAGTGGTTCATGAGAAAGCTTTATAACATGTTATAAGAACGTAAAACCGAGATTTTCAAACATTTATATTGATATAATAAAACATTTTTCTTTGCAGCTCAAGAGCTAAATGCCACTCAAAGTGCGTTGCAAAAGTCAGGTAAGTTGTTAATTAATCATTAATTTCTCGACATGTGACAATTGGTATATGACAAACACAGCCCACATCCACGTACAACCACAAACACGACCGAAATCCTATCTGAGCTCGAACGTAGATACGTTGCTACTGAGGACTAAG
>DWON01001503.1:0-24165 GCA_018251015.1 Phocides pigmalion okeechobee
CAGGAGCACGGGTAAAGCGTCTCTGTTTCCGCGTAAACGAAACAGTGTGAGGATGTATCCATCTTCAGTGGTCACCTCGTGTACTTCCGCCGGGTGTCCGTACATTCCTGCCATTTCGACGAACGTCGGCCGACGTAGAATTGATAATGGATCTATTAATTCTACTAGCGATAAAAGATCGTATTTGAAGTCGAACAGCGAAGCGTACACTTGTTGGTATTGCAGAACAAGTGTACACATCACAGTAACCGTTTCGAGACCTTTCATTGTTTCAAATTTATTACAAATTTATTCAAATAGATACTTTTGTGTAAGATTATCGATGAGTTTTTCAGAGAAAATAATATTTATAATATGTTTAAATCATCTTCGATTTTCTATAAAGTACGCAATTCGTTCGAACTATTTCACGAACTGAACAGATGTTAAATCAACAAGTAATGGGATTTTTTTTTAAAGGTATTACTCTTAAGTATCGTTTGCAATATAGAACGTTTATATACACTTTTTAATCGTATGATAATTTGTACAGTTTTTTAATTTAGTGACGGATATTTGAAACACATTTTAATGATACCTATTTTAAATTTATTTGGCAATTCATTGTGGCAAATGATTAAATAGGTCAGTTTGGTAAAGACCTGGTTTATCATGATCATTATTAGCACTTATTACCTTTCTGCTGCTAGGCACGAGATCTTTGTGTATTGCTTGCAACACTAACTTGTCACTGAAGTTCAACAAACATCTATTTGGGTTTGGCGACTCAACTTAGCGATTTATCGGCAGCTCAATTTATATTATACTATATCATATTATTTTATTGTCACCCAAGTTACTTAGTATATATGCCGATTATTAGCCTAACCGAATACCGGGTACAGTGTCAAATTTGATCTGTGATTTTAGATTGCCTATGGAACAACTATGTATATTACTATTAGCGGGACAGTTGTCAATAAATGAAAGCCGGGAAAAGGAGAAATCAGGACACGAAATACGAGAATAGTAGATTGTATCACAAGGGACTAAAATACTATTATTACGGTGATTGAATCCAGAGCGGAACAAAGGATTCGAAAGTGTTCTAAAGAAGAATCATCCGTCTAAATTCTATAATCTTGAAATTTAAATTTATCTTATGACAGATGCCTTAAGACATATATTTGAATTTCAGATATAAAGTGATGTGTTCTGGTTTGAGGGTTGACGTATTCCTCAGAAAAAGGAACGCATCTATTAACGACGTTAGACAGGATTTTGGTTCGTCCCTCTATAATCGTACTGATAGTAGATCCGTAGAGCTTGCTGATGATAAAATATTGTTTTGGTAGTCATAAAGAGCTATCACATAAACTTGTTGATATTGTAGAACAAACGCAAAGATCACAGTTTTAAGTCCCTTCATTGTTAATATTGTTTTGTGGCATAAATGCTGGCATCAAAGTGACAAATATTAATGAACCTCAAATTCCATCTGGCGGTTTTTATTACAACAATGAGAAACGTAAAAACTATTTTCACTTCAAACGGAATAAATATATAAAGTAATAGACAAATATAAATAAATGCTGTTACTCTTTGATAGTGTATAAAATACGCAATTGTAAATATTATGGTGTAGCTGTAGAGTAGGTCATTACAAGTATAATTTAAAGTATGGTAATGAGTACAATTCTTCAATTTTGCGAGGAAGATTAAAACACTTTCTAATTTAACGTATTGTAAAATGGCGTGTTGAATGAAAATGTATAAACGTTCGTTCTGTCGTATCGTGATAATAATTATCCTGAAAGAGATCGCCTCTATAGCGATAAGGTTGCATTTTTAATGTATTTTTGGTATTTGTATGTTTGTATATGCACAATTACTTCCCAAGATAGGAGAAATATAGCTCGACCGGGGAGGTACCACCGTCGCCCCCATAATCCGCCATAGAGCATTACCTGTGTTTCGGTTGGAGAGGTGCGGGTTTACAGGATACACTTTGAAGCGAGGTGACAATCTTAGTCCTCAGAAGTAGCAACGTATCTACGTTCGAGCTTAGATAGGATTTCAGTCTCGTTTGTAACCACAAAACTTAACATCAGGTGGTTTTCATGCTCGTTTGCTACACCTTTCACGTAAAAAAATGTGTAAAAATAAAGATTATTTGTATTGTATCGTTAAAATACTTTATTCTTCTACTGTTAGATTTTTAGACACTAGATAGTCAGGAGGTCTAAAGAACATTTGAACTAAAATTGAGAATTGTTATAAATTACTCCTCAACTTTTGCAATAATTTCTCTTGGTGGAAAAACGAGTAATCTGCGAATATCTTTTATATCAGCGAATATATTTTAACTTTGTGGCCATATCTTACTTAAGTCAATAAACTTAATATGATATAAAGCCAGGCTTTGGGATCATCGTTAGGGTCTTCTCTTTTTTTTATTACTAATGTAATCTATCTCAAACCCAGAGTGTCTGTATCTCTGATCTCATTATAAGTAATATTATTTTAGAATTTAATGATAAGCCTTTCTTAAGCAATGCTTTTGAATCTGTCCTAGTTTATATATCGTGCGTAATACGAATCTATAAATTTAAACTAATATTGTTGTAGAATTTATACGTTTTACTACCTAAAAGGCATTCACGATATTTCGAACCAGTAAACTGAGCTTAGCCGTAACCACGAGCCATGCAACTTGTTAAAAATCGTTAATTGTGACCTATTCTCATTGTTGAAAGGTCGTGTTAGGGAATATATTAACACACAGACAGTAGAAAGCATTAGACAAAGTTACTTAATATATATTTTTGTTTACTCTCGATTTCAAGGTACGAACTATATTTATTACTTAATATCAGGTGAATAATATGCTTATTTCGTCTCACTTTTCGATCTGGAATAATAATACCGTCTAATTAAATGATCATTTATTTTTTAAATTGTTATTAAATAACATTAGATCAATTAAGATAAATAAGTTTCCAATACATAAAATATATATTTGTATAAATATTCGTACGCATGCCTGCCCCATAAGTAATCCATATGATTCATCAGTGGCCTCGGACTCACTATGTAATTTACGACATTGGGCAGCTGACTCAGCAAAAGCGCAACGTCTTCAAGCGGCGACAGTTTGTCATTTCTCCCGGCTATCAGCACTACTTTTGCTTTCACTTTGCTTAAATCATATACGGGCGGCGTCGTAGAATTATACATAGCTAGATTACCTTCTGTACCGTAGTCGAACTGTGCAAACGTTTTTCTGAGTGACACTTGGGCGAAATGTTCCAAATCTTTTGACGATGTCCACGTTGGGAAGTACAAAGCAGCTGTAGGTAGAAATTCCGGTTCGAATTCTTCAGGGTCAAATCCAGCAATTGGAAAAAGTATTTTGTTTGCATCTATCTCATATCCAATCACTGGGATTTGTGCGATTATCCTAAAAATTGTGGTTTCTACAGAATTATCACCAAAAATATTTGTCAGGCCTATCTTCTGGATCAGTTGGTACAATAGTGGTGATAATTTAATTGCGATCTCGAGTGGGGGTTGGATGTCATTTAGATAACATATAGGCGCCAACGCTGTCATCACATTGACCTTGTCGTTGTACTCCGTTCTCGATGACAGCAGAACGTAAAATATGGTGTTGCCTTGGGAATGACCAAAAGCATTTATTTTTTCAGCTCCCGTTTCGTTTAAGATTAAGTCGATGGTAGCGGGCAGATCAAATTTGCCAATTTCATTGAATGTAAAATTCCAGTACGAGGCATTTTTAGTGCTGAGGTAGAGGTGCCCTTGGGAGTACCGGTTGCCTCTATTATTGCCCAGCCATACATCGTAACCATAATTCGCTAAAGTTATGGATATCGACTCGTTCCCTCTGATGATCCATGAATCTGAAGAGTCACATATTCCATGGTGCAGTAACACTGGGAGGGCGTTTTTTGTTCCACGAATACGAAAAATAGTGAGAATGTAACCGTCTTCAGTGGTTACCTTGTACTGTTCAGCTGTGTGCCCGTATTTGGCAGCAAGTTCGATAAATGATTCGCCCTTTAGTCCTTTCAACTTAGATAGATCTGGTAAACTTGATACTGATTCCTCCAGTTTAGAAAATGCTGAGTTAAATTCTGACGTGATCATGTTAAAAAATGTTATATTACTACTTCCTAACACGTAAACATTAAGAAAACTTAATATTAGCGATAGAAAAAACAATGACCCTCCCATTTCTATTAGGTTTGGAACGTCAAATGAAATAAGTAATCCATGTACACATTTACAATGAATCATTAATGTAATCTATATGTATATCAATTAATAAAACAGACATTTCACTGTTAATTTACATTTTATAAATTTGCACGATAGGGAAGATAAAAAACCAATCCATTCATTGGTCCGTTTGTCTATACGGGTTAATATTTAGAATTAATGTTATGTTCAGTGCATTATTCGTTTTTAATTGCTCCGATACAAGTTGGCAAAAAAAGAGCACACCATAAAAATAAGGTCATACAAAAAACGGAATCGGATAGCGCGGGGGGCTTCAGATAGAATTGGACGTTATTGGGAACGACATTACTATAAAGCTGGTATGCGTAATTAAGGATCACCATTATCATTTTGCGTACATTTGTAATTACTGGCTGAGAGCGCTGGTAATTCAAGAAACTAGCAAGAATTTTGTCCCTTTTAGTGTTGTTTCGCGAAAAGCTTTGTTCTAATCTAAAACAAATATATACATAATCAGTTGACAAACCAATATATTATAATTTGGGCATAACCAATATATTTATTAATTATATGTAAATACCTTCTGATGAAATAAATCATTTGAATGTTTAATTTATTATGACAATTATAATTGACTTTAAATTATGAGAGCGGGTGTGGTACCTCCCCCGTCGAAGTATACTTCTCTCACCTTTAAATTTTCTATCTAAATGCATAAAAGAACTTTTAAATTGAAAACCACACAAGTTTAATTAGATTTATTGACAAGATTCCAATATTTGAAGTAAATACTTATATAAATATTGGAATGTAGTCCTGTGGAATATGTAGTCCAAGTGACTCATATGTATCCGCGTCCTGACTCTGTTGGGCAGCTGCCTCCGCAAAATAGCAATATCTTCAAGTGGCGTCAGTTTATCATTTCTCCCGGCTATCGGCACTACTTTTCCTGTCACTTTGCTCAAATCGTACTCGGGCGGTGTCTTAGATTACCTTCTGTATCATACTCGAACTGTACAAACCTTTTCCTGAGTGCCACTTACGCGAAATGCATTAAATCTTTTACCGATGCCCATGTAGGAGAGAACAAAGCGGCCATATGTAGGAATTGAGGTTCTCGTTCGTCGGGCCCAAATCCACAAATTGGATAACTATTTTGTTTGCATCTATCTCATAACTAACTACAGGGATTCGTGCGATTATTCTAAAACCTTTTGTTTCTATTCAGTTATTACTACAAAGATTTGGCTTATCTTCTAGGCCAATTCCTATATTTGTGATGAATATTTTATCAAGTCGGGGTTGAATTTCTTGCATATAACATACCGGTGCCAGCGTTGTCATCACATTGACCTTATCGATGTACTCCGTTCTCATTGAGAGCAGCACGTAAAATATGGTGTTGCCTCTTGAATGACCGAAGGCATTTAGTGTCTCGGCTCCCGTTCCCTTCAAGATGAAGTCGATGGTAATGAGTAGATCGTCCTTACCTATTTTGTTGAATGTAAAGTCACAGTACGAGAGATTTTTAGGGCTAAGGTAGAGTTGCCCTTGGGAATACCGGTTGCTTCTATTATTTCCCAGCCATACGTCATAAGGATCATTCGCATCGGTATTCGATATCGCATTACTCGTTGTCTTTAATGATCCATGTATCCGCCAGCTGTTCCATGGAGAATTAACACAGGGAGGGCGTTTTTCGTTCTATGTAAACGAAAAATGGTGACTACGTAACCATCATCAGTGGTCACTATTCAGCTGGATACACGTATTTGGCCGTCAATTCGATTAATAATATCCCCTTTATTACTACAAATTGTGATACTTAATGTTGAGCCCTTAAACTTAGAAAGTGTTGACTTAAATTTTGACGTGATCCTTTGAAAAAAAAAATACTTCCTAAATTTGTATGCTGAACAAGTTAGAGGAAATTGTGAAATCTTATTCACCAATTATGTATCTTATTTAGCAAATAATGATTTATTATTATTATAAATCGTTAAATAAGAAGTGAGCTTAACACTAACGTTACAAATAACTCTCTCGTTGTCGTTACGAATGCAACGCCAAATAACATAATTCATTTCGTTTAAGTGTTTGCCACTGAATCATTAATGTAACCTTTTTCTATTCCAATTAATAAAATTGAAGTGCATAATGCTGATTTCGCATTTCAATGTATGTAGATATTAGCACGACACTAAGAGCCCTTTTTTATTGCGAAAGAGTAAGAAACGGGCATGCAGGCCACCTGGTGTAAAGTGCTCACTGCAGCCCATGGACAACCGCGTCCAATCTCAAATAGAACAGAAGTTCTATTTAAGGATGGACGCGGATGCGTTCCCACTCCTTAGGACTAAGATGGTCGCCTCCAATAATGTGTATCGGACCTAAAGTTAATTCGTACGTATTTCTAAACACTAATGTTAACACTTTGACTGCAGCTCATATTTGCGAGAGATTTTAATTCATTAAACTTAAATCTTGAAAGATTATTGAATTATCAGCTCTCATGTGAGGTCGTTTTTATGTTGTTTCTCGTCATATCAACAGCTTTGTTCAAATCCTATACAAAAATGTACATAATCAATTGAGAAACCGACATATTTTGATTTGGACACGACTAGACCAGTATATTCATTAAGTGTATGTAAACACCTTATAATGAAATAAAACAAATGAATTTAAATATTTAATTTATTAAGTCAAAAATAATAGGTTATAAATTTATGTAGTACAATCAAGACGTTAAAACTGTTTGTTGGACCACAAAATGGATTTTTGCTTCAAAAAGAGATTCTGAGGCCTCTAGATATAAGTTAGTTCATTACTACTTAACTAGTCTTAATAGTACGCAAGCGTCGCCATTCTAGAGAAAACAGCTCCAGTTTAGTGCCGCTTCTCGCAACGCATGCTCGATGTAATATATGAACGCCGCAGTGAAAGTATTGAAAGTTTAAACCATTTTTGTTGCCATTGCGGCCGTAGCACTACTGTCTTTTCTATTCCTGTTTCAAGTCATCACGCCGTTGATTTTGACCTTATACCGCTTTACTTTATAATGAAAGAAGATAAGCAAACGAGTGGCAAGTCCACCTGATGTTAAATATCAGCTCAGGCACACAAGACTGAAGTCTGAAGTTATGAGGATGCTTCGGAGAAGTGCTGAGGATTTAGATGGTCTCCTCGCTTGTAAGTGTAGCCGACAACCACACCTCGGGAACGGAACACAAGAGTTGATTCACGGCGGATTATAAAGGTGGTGGGGGTACTCCCCCGGTCGAACTTCGGTTCGACCGCCGGTTAAAACAGCAAATATAAGACGTTACATTTGTAATATTATAATGCTCTTTAGTTTTTTAGTTTTGGACATAGTTTTTTATGTGAGAGAGTATTTTAATAAATTATTGACGTGTCATATTTTCATTGTAAAAAGTCGTAAATTTATGTCAGTCATTATTTCACTGTATAATATTTTTTTGTTTCACCTTATTCGTCTCTGGAACCAGCAATCAGTATAAAAAAAGAAAAGAGAAATTTGATATGCCCTTAATTGACGAGGGGTTGCCAAACATCACGGTATCATTTAATCTTCCGATCCGATTTGATCATCTGATCAACCGATTATCCAATCATCACGAGAAGATAGGAGCGAACATTGCCTTTTTAGTCAAATATGGAGTCGTATTTCCTAAATGTTTACAATTCTTTAACGTTTTCGCCTGGGTTTTAGAAGTTTTGGGTTATTGATATATACGGAAATTATTATATTAACTAAATTAATTTAATTCGTTATAACTGAGTCGTACTTCGTATGAAACAAAATCGTAGTTATACACATTAGATGAAACTTTAGCTAAATATTACCATATATCCGAAGTATATCTGGTACATCGGGGTACAAGTAGGTGGGCATGTTCTTTCCGATCACGTAGTCGAAGTGGTTGCATTGAATGCGTGGAACAATCCTATAAGAAACAACATTTGGCAGTTGTTTCCTTAAAATGGCTACGTCTTCTAATGTCGACAGAGGGTCGTTTGCTCCCGCCAGCAGTACAACTTTCGTTACCATATTGCTCAATTCGTAATCTGGAGGCGTAGTAGAGTTATAAGCCATCATATTTAGAACTTCGCCGTAATCAAAATGTGCGAACCTCTTTCCTAAACCTACCTGTCCTAAATGGTACAAATTTTTCAAAGAAGTAGGCATAGGGTAGTGCCCTAATAAGACAGGGAGGAAGCAAGGCCCTAGCTCTGGAGGGTCATAACCAACTATCGGAAAAAATAAACCCAAAGCACAAACATTGTAACCAAGCACCGGTAGAGAACATATTAATTTGAAGGCTTGCACAATCACAGAGTTTAAAGGGAACACTTCATACATTTTCAAAGAGTTGGCTATCGCGTATATGAGAGGTGACGACTCGATCAGCGTTGAAACTGGAGGAGGTGTGTGATGCAGATATGCTATCGGCGCCAATGCGGTTAAAAGATTTATCTTCTCGTTGTATTCAGGCCTGGTTGAGCACAATGCATAGAACATTGTATTTCCTTGTGAATGTCCAAACGCGTTCAGTTTCTTGGCGCCCGTTTTGTTCAGAACTAAGTCGATGGTAGCTGATAGGTCATATTTTCCATGCTCGTGGAAGGTGAAGTTCCAATAAGCAGCCGGGTTGGATTCGATGTCAATGGAGACGTGGCCGCGGGAGTATTGGTTTCCCCGGCAGTTGCCAAGCCAAACATCATAACCATTTCTCACTAAAGTGATAGACATGGAAGTGTTTCCTCTATCGATCCAAGTGTAAGCGGAGTCGAGTACGCCGTGCATCAGTAATATCGGAAGGGTCTTCTTTGCGCCGCGGATCCGGAAAATTGTCAGTATGTACCCGTCCTCGGTGATTGCCTGGTACTGTTCAGCTGGATGGCCGTACTTTCGTGCCAGTTCCGGGAATGACAACGTTGCGTCTTCCGGCACAAGCTCGGCACATTCGGCCGTTGACGCATTGTGCATACCGAGATTTGGCGTATTCCCCAATTTAGCTATTGTATCTACATTATCACTAACGACAGAACCTAATGTTAGAATTGTTTTCAAGGCATCCATGTCGGACCAATAACAAAAAAACATGCGCTTTGAAAAAAGTAAATTAGGTAAAGTCATTATGACTATGTATCTTTTTTAACAACAGTTTAATTGAGATATGTTTATTTTATTGTTTAAATATGGTAATTTTAATGGTGTGTAGAAAAATATGTTGGTGATATCTCTACAATTTACTGTTTTGTTTGGAGATAGGCAGTAATATCTTCTCTAACTTCTTGTCTAGGAAAATATCATGTACATACCGTTGCATAAGACCTGGGACATTTCACAATCTTATAAGGTAATTGTGTATAAAACAATCTTGTTTTTCACAGTGATTTAAAACAACAAATTAATATTCGTAATTCTGTTCTAAAAGACTGAATCAGACGATTCTTTGATTTCATGATAATTTAATGAAGTGTTACCTGCTACTTTTCAATTGATATCTCAAATAACATTTAGAAGTATTAACAAAACCTTTTTTAAAGAGAAAGTAGTAAAATCTCGTGGAAGAAGTATGAGCAAGGCAGATAGCACTTAAGAAACTTTAATAAGAGAGTCAGAAAGAAAGATGGAGATGGAGAGGGAGAGAGAGAAAAGCACCATGCTGTTTATAGAATATGATTGAATACGTAGCTTGCGATCGTACTATTTTAGTTGGTCATTATAATGTATGTATACGGTTTTGTACATTGTTTAAATGATCTCTGCGGCAATGGCTTTTTTAAGTGAGAAGAGTAGCAAACGAGCATGTAAATCACCCGATGTTACGTAGTCGCAGCCCATAGACATACACAAACACGACTGAAATCCTATCTGAGCTCGAACGTTGATACGTTGCTACTCCTGAGGACTAAGATGGTCTTGCTTCAAAGTGTACCCGGCAACCGCACCTCTCCAACCGAAACATAAGTAATGCTTTACGACGTATTAAGAGAGTGATGGTGGTACCTCCACGGTCGATGATTCTACCAATAATTATGTGTAAATTCTTTAAAATTGGTTCTGTTGTTGACAAATAGATCTATTTGAGTATTTGACGCTAATGATCAGCTTATCTATTACCTACACATTTTTATTTTCTATTTATCAAACGTTCTAATTTTGTCGTGAATACCATTAACTTCAGTATATTATAATGTTAACGTATTTTATTTTTAATTACTTTTATGTTTTTCTGATATGGGAAAATTACTTTTTTATATCCAAAATGAAATATGCAAACCAATATGCAGTCCATCTGATAGTAAGTGGACATTGCTGCTTATGTAGCTTTTCATGAGTAGATTATCAGGGCAACGTTGGTACTTCCCCGGTCGAAGCCGGTAGTTCTATAATTTCTTAAAAGTAACTTTGTGCCAAAAAGCTGTAAATGCGTGGTTTAAATTCAATTTGTTTCTCTTTGACATAAATGGATTTTAAATAAGTATTTAGGTAAAAATACATTCTGGAAAATATGACATTAGATAAGGAGGGGTGGGGGAGGGGATGATATCTGACATCTCACTAAGGGCGGAGTGAGGGTTCATAATAAAGTGGAGCTCTTTTCTCGGGACTGAAGATTCACCGATAATTCACAGAAATATTGTATATTTTAGCATCCGTATAGCATCTACGAATACATTGACGTTGTTTCGGCTCGTAGTCTTGTAGCGCCGACGTAAACACGGCACTTGTGTTTGCCCGTAACCTATAAAGATTTGTACGTAGATAACAGGTGTGTACAAACCGCAGGCGCGTCACGCCAAGTAGACACAGCAGTTGTGTATTCCGCAGGGATAGTGTTAATGCGTGCCCCGCAAAAGCAGCTTATGTTTTTCTGTTTTCTTGAAAACATCTACACAAAAAAAACTTATATACAAAATCGCACCTTAAGAATTATAGTGACCTATTTGAAAATTGGAAGAAGAATTATTTTATAAACATACTACATTCAGCATCGTATATCATTTAAATTTGTTATGTCCTGATCTTGATTTTTTCAGTTAGGTCACCTTAATTCTGGAGGTGTAGCATGTATTTAACAAGCGACTGTATATGTATATGTGTGTGTTGTTCCAGGACTCATCATCTACGTCACATATGGCGTGTGGCACAGCGCGGAGCGGCGCCGCACCTTGGACGGCGAGCTGCACAACGACAGCAGGACCACACTGCTGCTGCACAACCCGCTGTCGCAGCACACGCTGGGGTGACCCTCGGAGGACGCGGGCGTCCCGCTGGCCGACGCGGCGGAGGCTGCGGTCAGCCCCAGTAGTACTGTAGTCTCGTTTATATCCAGTATTTAGTGTAGCGGTCTCTAGTTTTGTAAGCCTCAGTATTATTTTTCATATTGCCTTGTAATATAATTCGTACAATACTGACGCAAGTGTAACATTTCTGATTTTGCAGACGACGTATTTAAATCATTATATTTGTGATACTTTTCAGTAGTACTGTAATCTCGCTTATATCCAACATTTAGCGTAGCGGTCTCTAGTTTTGTAAGCCTCAGCATTATTTTTCATATTGTCTTGTAACTAAATTGTAAATTGCTACAATACTGACCTAAGTGTTTTACAGATACTTCTAATTTTACAGATGGTCAACTTAAAGTGATATATTTGTATTTTTTTCGCCGTGACCACGAGCCATGCAATTGGTTTGAAGTATCGGTAATTAAAAAGCGTCAATCGTGAGTAACAGTTCTATAATTAAATTACATATTTGTGTCGATTTTGCCTATGTTAAAATACACTTTGTTTATTCTCTTACCAAAAATTTCGCAAATTATTCTATGTCTTTCTTGCTCTAAACGTAATAAAACTTTTTATATACTTTATTACACTTTTGGAAAATATACTTATGTCAAAATACACTAAATGGGTGATATAATTTTTGCCCGCGACTTCTGTCGCGTGAATTTTACATAGGTCCGCTATATTTTGTAATATTTAGAAACAACATATATGTAGACTATGTGTTAATGTACAAAACAGCATATATCCCTAGCAAGTTTCATTGTACCTTATGTCGTTAAGGAATTAGAAGGTAACGTAACATAAAGGCAAAGGTTCGCATTTATGCCTTAGTAAGGTCTACTTAAATATCTGTATTAGCCCTAACTTAAACAATCTGAAGAGAGTTCCCTATACATGTGACATGGTGTTAAGAACTCTGGTCGCATTTCTTGTTGAATAGCGATCTCTATTCTCTGCGCCAGATATGTATAAGCCTTCTTATCACCAGCAGCGTCGATTAAGCGTTTGACTTTTTATATAAAAAAATGTATACTTAGATATATATGTAATCGTAAAAGTGTACAAAATGGTGTTTTATGAATATAACTTTAGATACTAGCTCAAGCCTGTGGCTTTGCCCGAAAATTTATAATTTGAAAATTTTTATTTAAAAAGGCGATTACGCTGATTATAATAATTTATGATCGATGTTTATTTACATAATAATATAGCGTGATACCACATAGCCAAACGATACCATAGCTACAGGCACTATGGGTACTAAATTTTAATCAGATTACATAAGTCATTTTTTCGTTGAAGAAAACACAAACAAATTAAGAATCGGCCAAAGTTTCACTTTTATGTGCTAGTGTTCATGAAATATCATTTTAGTTTTATTAATAAGCATTTTGACATATGTACTTACACTTAACTGCCGCTTTAGAATCTCTATGGGTTCCTATTGTACTTACCAAAGTATTATCTTAAATTAGTAATTATTAATAGTAATAAGACTACTAATATATGAAATATCATTTAATGAAGCTTAAATATCAGTAAAAGATGGTTCTATAGTTGAACTTAAAACGTTTTTTTCTTAAATTACTAACCAAAAGGCAGACGGGCCACCCGATGAAAAGCAGTTACAGTCGTCTGGACATTTGAACACCAGTCGCTGTATCGCCAGCTTTGAAGCAGAGGTCTCTTTGCACCTTTTTTGAAGAGCCCCACGTCATAGCCTTCAGGAATACTTAATGGGGAAGCTCGTTCTATATCTTACACGCACGTGGTCTACTATGATTTAAGACTTAGCCGTGACCACGAGCCACGCAATCGGTTCGCAAAGACTGGCAATAAAAAATCGTTAACCGTGAGTAATTATGAGTAATCGTCAGCAATCGTGGGTAATCGTGAGGTGATCGTGAGGTGATCGTAGGTACCACTTACATAATTAAACAAGGTCTAACGTAGCACCTAAAGTTAAGTAGCCGCTACAGCCAATGGGTATCTAAATACAACTTCAAACAGGGTTTAAGTGCTTTCTGAGCTCACACGTAGATGCATTGCTATTTCTGAGGACTGAAATGGTCGCCTTATTTTAAGTTTAACAACCGCACCTCTGCAACCGAAACACAAGAGTCGTCACGGCAGATTATTAGACCGCCCTAAAGATAAGGCGGTAATCGTAAGTTGGAAAACGTTGTCTAAAAATAATTTACGCTATGTCCCGCAGGCATTTCATCAAACCAGTTCTAATCTAAAACGTTATTACTAGTTTTTCTTTACTTTATACTACGTAATGAAAGTAAGATGACGTCATCTTATATAGTTGTTTAAATTTTCGTTATCATCATTCATTAATGTCTTAGAGACATCCTTATCATTATTTATAATGGCTTGTTTATCTGTTTACCAAAATTAATGTCAAATGTTTACCCAAAGAATTAAAATGATCACCAAAAATGTAATTTCGCGTTTTTTTTATTTAAAAACGTTTAGCCGTTGTAGGTTGTTGTAAAATACATAATATTTTAAACCTAAAAGATAGAGATTTTAGGGCACACATGTGACATGTGTCGGCAACATGTCAGGCGACATAGTAACAGCGACATTGACAAAATTGTTATAAAATACATAATATTGAAACTTTTAGACCTAAAAGCCGGAGATTCACTTGGACACATGTGATCCGGCACATGTCGGTGACATGTCAGGCGACAATGAGATAGGGATACTGACTAAATTGTTAAAAAATACATAATATTGTAACTGTTAGACCTAAAAGTCAGAGATGCACTAGAACACATGTGATCTGACACATGTCGGTGACATGTCAGACGACAATGAGATAGGGATACTGACTAAATTGTTATTAAATACATATTATTGAAAGTTTTGAATCTTAAAGCCAGAGATTCGTTAGGACAGATGTGATCTGACACGTGTCGGCAACATGTCAGGCGACATTGTGACAGTGATATTTGACGAATCTCACCCAATCCCACATGGGAGAGAGGGTGTTTCACAAACAATGTAAAATCGTCTCAATTAATTTATGAATACTTATTAAATAATGAAAACTACTTATATGGTGGTCATTATATTTATTGCGTATAATTCGATAATCGTGCATAATTTAATGTCTTGAAAATTGTGTTTTAAACATTGCTTTTATTGTATTGTTTAATAAGTTATGTATAGTTTCAAGAAATAAAGTTATTTTGCAATAGTATATTTTACTTACAAGCCCAAGCTAATTGTTCCCGGTTTTTGTATGTGCCTGATCGTATGTAAGAAACTCCATACTGAGAGAATTAGGATGGTCGCCATTTTATGTTTGAAAAGTAATAAACAAGCATTTGTAGGTGGAAGAACTATAATTCGACCGGGAAGGTACGACCACCATCTTCATCATCTGCCGTAAAGCATTACTTGTGTTTCGGTTGGAGAGAAGAGAGGCGACCATCATAATCCTCAGGAGTAGCATAATATCTACGTTCGAGATCAGATAAGATTTCAGTCGTGTTTGTGATTGTACGTGGATGTCTACGGACTGCGACTATTTAGCATCAGGTGGTTTGCAAGCTCGTTTGCTACTCTTATCACATTAAAAATGTAGGTAGCCTGATGTTAAACGCCCTGCAGCCCACGGGCATTCATGTTCAATCTCAAACAGGACTGACGTTCTCCCTGGCTACTTAGAGGCTTGCTTGAAAGTGAAAAAGTGATAAACATACATTTAGGTATATTTAACAATACATATCTAAAACATATTTTATACTCACACGCAGAACGAATTCACATGTTCATCGCACACATATTTTCCGAGGTGGGAATCAAACATTAACTCTTACACTAAGAACTTATAACCATGTTTTAACACATTCACTGCGGGATCCCCTACTGAACTGTGTGTCTGTAAGGGCTATATTTCACCGGGACACCAAGGCCGCGCAACCAGTCGCGCCACCGTGGTGTCCGTAAGCTACCAAACTAGACACCATACCGGCACCAGAGTCGCCACACCACACTGAGACAAAATGGACCTCGAAGAGAGCACTAATGCGTCCGAACTGATCGCGCCGCCAAATTATTTGCGTAACGAAACGGACACACGTCTATAGAGATGAATACATTTTGTTGGTAGCGGCGACTGGTTGCGCCGCCATGGTGTCCCGGTGAAATATAGTCCTAACGCGCATGCGGCTTGTACACGTGGTGTATACACACAAATTTGGTCGAATTACGGGCGAACACAAGTGCTGAGTTTACGTCGGCGCTACTAGACTTTAGTCCTTTTTGAAGTTGATGCGGGGGTCCACGGGCTGCAGTGGCTACTCAACATCAGGTTGAGTAGCCACTGCAGCCCGTGGACTTGCATGCTTATTGGTTACTCTTGTTATATAAAAATTACATTTATTTGTAAGTTTCTAATACATTAAATATATATTTAAATAAATATTCGCGCGCATTCCTTCCCCATATATAATCGAAGTGGGTCATTTTCTTACGTGGAATCACTATGTATTGGACGATGTTGGGCAGCTGTTTCCGCAAAATGTCAACATCTTCAAGCAGCGAAATTTTGTCATTTTTGCCAGCTAGCAGTACTACTTTTGCGGTCACTTTGCTCAAATCGTATTCGGGTGGCGTTGTAGAATTATATATAGCTAGATTACCTTTTTCACCGTGGTCGTACTGTGCAAACGTTTTTCTGAGTGACACTTGCCCGAAATGTTCCAAATCTTTTAGCGATGTCCACGTAGGAATATATAAACCCGCTGTAGGTATAAAAGCTGGTTCCAGTTCTTCACTATCAAAACCACCAAGTTCAAACAGTATTCCATCTGCTACTACCGCATAACCAAGGATTGGTATCTGTGCGAGTACGTTCAGAGTTTTTGTAAATATCGAATTATCACCAAAAATATTTGTCACGCCTAGCGTCCGGCCGAATTCGTATAGTTGTTGCGAATATTTGATCAAGATTCCGAGTGGAGGTTGGATGTCATTTAGATAACATACCGGCGCCAGCGCTGTCATCACATTGACCTTGTCGTTGTACTCCGTTCTCGTTGACAGCAGCACATAAAATATGGTGTTGCCTTGCGAATGACCGAAGGCATTTAGTTTTTCAGCTCCCGTTTCGTTTAAGATTAAGTCGATGGTAGCGGGCAGATCAAACTTGCCAATTTCATTGAATGTGAAGTCCCAGTACGACGGATCTTTGGGACTAAGGTAGAGGTGTTCTTGGGAATACCGGTTGCCTCTATTATTGCCCAGCCATACGTCATAACCATTGTTTGCTAAGGTTATGGAAAGCGAGCGGGATCCCCTGATGATCCATGTATCCGCAGTGTCACATAATCCATGCTGCAGTAACACGGGGAGGGCATTTTTCGTTCCACGTAAGCGAAAAATAGTGAGAATGTAACCGTCTTCAGTGGTCACCTTGTACTGTTCAGCTGTGTGCCCGTATTTGGTCGCTAGTTCGATAAATGATAGCCTCTTTACTCCTGTATACTTTGATACGTTTGGCACCTTTGCGAGGGAACTATCGAAGTTGGTAATTGCTGACAGTATTGATTTGATATTATTTGAGGATGTTATGTTTTTACTTCCCATTACGTGAAAAAAAAGTAAACTCAACACTAACAACACGGTAAAGTTTGACTCCCCCATTAAAATATTCGCATCGATATAATTACGAAGTCAAGTGAAAGAATTCAGTTTACTGGTTTTGAGACTATCAATGCATCGTGATATATAAAATTATAATAAATAGTGGCGTGTTGTAATTTCACGCTAAAAAGACAATAAAGTTTATTCTGTAATAAACCTATTATATAATTGTTATATAAATTAATAAAAGTTTATTTTTAACTTAAAATGTTTCTTTCATGCGTCCTATCTAGCAATGGAAGTTTTACCCAATCCCGGTTGATGACTTGATCTGAAAATAGGTACACATCTTTAGTTCTATCAATACAATCATGTGTCTGAATCCAAATCCACGATGCATATGATAATGAATATTATTGTAAATCTGAAATAAAAGCCGTCCCAAAATTTCGGATTAGATATATTTTCAACTCCATGGTTTTCAAAAGAAAGGGTTTAACTCAAGATGACACTAATACACAATGAAAAATTCTAAATCAAAGATAGCATGTGAAACAAGATGGCGGATCATAAAGTTCAGATAGTCATTCTTGTCACATGCCACAGTTATACATTAAAACTAAAATTTAGGTATCTAATCAAAAATAAGTATATATGACAAGATAGTAGTGGTGACAAGTTGGCTGATTAATAACTCGCGTAGAGATTTGCGATTATCATTCAACGCGGGGATGTCACATGGGCACGGACTCCCTTCGTATTATTTAGATTAGGGTTTTATTATAATTAGTTTAAAATTTTCATACTTATAAGGATATATGTATTTAGGCTTACAAGTCAGAGGATATCGTGACATCGAAATTGACATGTATAGCGAAGTTTAACAGTTTGACTGCTTACATCAAGTTAGCGTTGTGGGAGGCGACACCGCGCAGACGCGCCGACCATTCACAAAAATGTATTTTTTTATGAGCCGTATAACATTTATGAATATATAATTAATGAGGTTGTTTCCGCAGTCTTGTAACGCCGATATAAATGTAGCACTTGTGTTCGCACTTAATCTATACAATTTTTAAGTAAACAACAGGTGTATATAAGCTGCAAGCGTGTTGCTCTGCGCAATACACAGCAGTTGTGTATCCCGCAGGGAAAGTGTTAAGTGTATCTTACAAGTTTAGCTTCTGTTCTTATTTGAAGTATTCCCAAATCCATGATATGTTTTAGTAAAACTTACCCTAAATGCTATGTAGATATAAAAAAGGCACATCATTCACTGAATCACGATTAATTACACGACATGACTACACTATGACGCAAATTGAAAAGATAAGATACAACCATTATATTTGCAACTATAATAAACGGATATAAAACTGTAGTACGACTGGGAAGGTACTACCGCAGTACTCATAATCCGCTGTAAAGCATTTCCGTGTTTAACTGAGTTTTCTGTTAACACTTTATCTGCGGCGTACAAAACTGCTGTATACTGAGCAGCGCAACACGCTTGCGGCTTGTATACACCTGTGTTGTACGTATTTTTTTGCGGATTATGGACGAATACAAATGCTATATTTACGTTGGCGTTACAATTCTGGGGGCGGACATTACGTCTTTGTATTCATAGATGATACACAGGTGCTAAGAACTACAATATTATAGCGAATTGTTGGCATATCTTCAGCCTACAGTAATAAGCTCCAGATTAGTGCCGCTTCCCGCAACACTGACCAGATCTAATATATGAGCACCGCAGTCAATGTGCTAAATAAGTTAAAGCCTATATATTTAGTTATAAAATGTAAACTACAGATTTACATTTTTAACTAAACATCGCTAAGTATGTAAATTTGTCTCTTTTTTGCTCTTTTTTTCTCTCTACGTGCGTGCGTGTTTGTGTGTGTGTGTGTATGGTGTGCATGCATACGTCAATTGGAAATTGTAAATATACTATAAATTTAAGTCATTTGAATATATATTTATCAGTTTCACGATGTTTATTTAACACTTTCCCTGCGGCTACAAAATTGCTGTGTAATTCTGGGCGCGACGCGATTGTGGCTCCTACAAACCTGTGTTGTACGGACTAATTAAAAATACATACATATTACGGGCGAACAAAATGCTGTGTTTACGGCGGAGCTACAAGACTGCGAGAGGAAACAACGTCTATGTAATCGTAAATGTTTTACGGATGCTAAAAAATACAATTGTTGTATGAATTGTCGGCATATCTTCAGTGTAGAGAAAAGAGCTCCAGCTTAGTTCCGCCTCCTGCAATCCTGACTCGATCTAATATATGCGCGCCAATCAAAGTGTTAACATAACTCTACCAAATATGTGAGTGCCTTTTTAACATCGCATTTATAAGAGGTGTTAATGGAGTAAATAATGAAAATTTCGTTAATGTTTGTTTGTTAGAAAGAAAACATTAGAGTAAACATATTATTTATTTATTTATTTATTTATCAATCAATTTTAATCACAGTTTGTTTATTCTTAGAACTAAAGTATTAAAAACCAACAAATTTATATTTGGACGTACATATGATTGAAATTTAGAAATATATTTAATAATCACAACACATATCACATACATTTTTCGTGGTTTGAATAAAATATTAACTGCATTGAAATACATTTATGATTTGTACCTTTACAAATTAAAAATAACCATAAAAATCATGACCCTGGCTTATGTGAGACACTTTTTTTCAAAATACCACGCCTCTAAAATAATAGTGAAAAATAGTGTCATTATCCCAAAATTATGATGATTTTTTTTCATATAAAATGTTTGTACATACACATCTTTATTTTGCTTTAAAAGGCAGTTTAGCCGTGACCACGAGCCGTGCAACTGGTTCGTAATACCGGCAATCAAAAATCTAAAATAGTTAATTCTGAGTACCTGGTATATAGAAAAATTAAAACAAAACTTTCAAAAGGGAAGTCCAAAAATCTAGAAAATTGAGACGTTGACGCTTCAATGCTTTCAATCATTATATATTCTTTTTTTTCTGACGGTACCACTGAAGTAAGTAGTCTATGATAGTTGAAGTATTGAAGGACATTTAAAAACTACAGTTGTCCAACGTTGAAATTTTTTCAACTACAGTTGTCCAACGTTGGGCATTGGTCAACTACAGTTGTCCAACGTTGGACATTGGTCAACTACAGTTGTCCAATGCTGGACATTGGTCATCTACTGTTGTCTAACGTTGGACATTGGTCAACTACAGTTGTCCAATGTTGGACATTGGTCAACTACTGTTGTCCAATGTTGGACATTGGTCAACTACTGTTGTCCAACGTTGGACATTGGTCAACTACAGTTGTCTCAACCGTGATATTAGATCAAACACAAGTTTAAAATTATTAATCATGAGTATCTTGTATAGTAAAATGTATGTATACCGCAATAATATTAGATTAAAATCAAAAATGCTTTGTCTTGTAGCATAATTTGTCCTGCGTAGGAGTCGAGTCGTTTGGCTCAACGGTCAGGGTTAATAACCAGAACCCATATTGACTAATGTCGAAACTAATCAATAAATTATTTTTATTTGTAAAGACTTAAATCTCTATTTTCATACTAACCCTACTGCCTTAAGTATAACTGTATAACATTGAACTATTGGCTTATTCTCTATGAAATACTTATAAGTTTCAGAAAATCTCAAAATAATTCAAATTTTTGACATTATTAAAATGTGATGTATGTACAAATGTAAATTCTAATGAGATCTTTTAACCGTATTTTTACACTTAATATTTTACTTATAAAAGTACGGTGAGCAATTAGAAAAATCCATTTTTTCATTTTTATCCGGAGCTTACAAAAGCTGAATCATAAAATTAATCGTAATTTTAATTTGTTTATTTTTGTCCTTAATTTATCAAAAGTCGTATGATATTACAAACACCATTAGGTCTAGGTTTTCTCTAAAAATCTATAATTTGATTTTTTTGCAGACCGTATGCCATGTTCTACTATTCACAATCAGTTCTAGTATTGGATTCAGCAGACGTCGTTGTTTAAAAAAATAATAATTTGCAAACCGTATCCCATATTCAACTGTTTACAAATCAGCTTTGCATGCTATTGCAGCGTCATCTGCTGGAGCCAATTAGTAATCTAAACCAATCTCCAATCCACTTAAACACACTAAAAAACATTAAAATCGGTCCAACAGTTTAGGACTTCAGTGACACAAACGGACAAAATAATTATACATATATAAATAATAATAATAATAATTTAACGAATGGGACGGAGCACACACATTTAAAATTTTTACATTAATAATTATAATTCATTTTTCAGGTCACGTGATTATAACTTTTCAAAAATTTATTCTGATTTTTTCAACTTAAAAATACTTACAAAACTTGTCGAACAATTCTAACAAAACTCTAAAGTCGATATACAGAGTTATTTCACGGCGGATTATGAGGGTGGCGATGGTATCTCGCCGATAGAACAAATGTCTGCCATTTTTTTCTTTTTCAATAGTTTTTTGATAAAGGGAAATTTCCCTCCAGGCGTGTGCTTGTGCCGGGCAGCGGCCGTGCTCCGATAGTCTCATTTCGGAGTTTTGTATAAATGCAAGATATTTAGAAAACTTCTATAGTGTGATTCAGGATCGTGTGGCGCCATCTCTTGTCGAGTAACGAAAAGTCGCCACAGTTTTAATAAAATGTTTACAGCAAAAAAGTTTACGACAAAAGTTTTGTACAAAAGTCATTTAAAAGTAAAAAGATGTAACAAATATTTATATTTTCATTGTGTGTTTTTCACATAACCCTAAATGACATATAAAAACATAAAAAAAATCGGAATGTTTTATCCTACTGGCAAATTCAAGTAATGCTAAAATAATCCTTACGACGTCTACTTAAGGTCTACAATGGCAATGTCAAAACTTTGTAATTACGTGCTTTTCTTCCAATTTCCCGTTGGCTGTCGGCATTTGTACCTTTAGATTCTTCTCGTTCAGTGAGCTGTTCCGTATGCCGTAAAAGAAATATATCGCGTAACCTAGAAAATAAAATAGAAAACACGCACACTTAATTACACATAATTTACATGTTAACACTTCCCCTGCGACGTACAACATTGGAGTGTGCGCAACGTGCGCAACGCGCTTGCGGTTTGTACACACCTGTATTGTACTTACGAATCTGTATGGATTACGGGCGAACACGTGCTGTGTTTACGTCGGCGCTACAAGACTGGGGCAAACATTACGTCTGCGTATTAGGAGATGATACATAGATGCTAAAAAGACAATATTTAACTGAATTGTCGGCACATCTTTATTCTAGAGAAATAAGCTGCAGTTTAGTGCCGCTTCCCGCAACACTAATATAATAGTGAAAGTATTAATTGCAAGGATGAAAACCATATAATTAATTATAATAAAAGCCTAACTTAAATGAGGACAGAATAATCTTCTGTTAGAAATGTCCAACGATGAGTGGGCGGGGCCTAGCTCTGCGCGGTGACGTCACGCGGGTGGCGCACTCCTGCAACTGACTTCACTTTTGGTTCGACTCAACAACTTTAAGGACGTGTTTTGCGACTCTACATTTTAAACTTGTAAATTTTCATGATTTTATTTAATCATGATGTCTTTATAGTAGTGTTATTGCTCTCTCATTGTTATGTTTCCTTCTTGTACGCTTCACAATAGATAATACATATGTGAGGACTTGTTTCGTGTTTGACATTCACGACATAGTGAATCTTTGCGTGGGGCCGAGTGTAGGAAGTGTTAATTGCTATTTCTATTTCTACGACACTGGAAATCTTTGTGTGGGGCTGGGCGTAGCGTTAAACATTATTTTTATTTGATACTTGAGAATCTGTTTTTGGTGCTACTCACCGATGACAAGCCAGATGATGAAGCGCACCCAGGTCTGGTAGTCGAGCTGCACCATCAGGTACACGTTCATGAACACCGACAGCATCGGCACCAGCGGGACCAGCGGCACCTGACCATCGACAACGTAACACCTTTTATATGTCAGAAGAGTTGTGAACGAGCCCCATAGACCTCATGTACGACCTCAAGGATTGGGCATTCTATCTGAGCTCGTACGAAAATGCGTTGCTACTTTTTAATCGATAACTTTTTGACATTTTACTATTTACGGGTAATCACGATTAACGCTTTTTAATTGCTGATGTTCTGACCCAGTTGCGCGGCTCGTCACGGCTCAACTATATTTGTGTGTGTGTGTGTATGGGTATTTTGTGTTAAGTTTAGCCGTGACCACGATCCATGCAACTGGGTCAAAATATCGGCAATTAAAAAGAGTTAATTATGAGTACCCGTAATAAAGTTTAAAATTGTATATATATATATTTTTTATTTATCTATAGATCTATTGAAATTAAACGTGCGTTTAATGTTAAGTAAAGCTTACTGTAATATATTGGTGAAAACCCCACCGAAATCGGTTTAACCGTTTCTGAGATTAGCGCGCACAAACGCACGAATTCCCCACCAACTATTGTTTTGGGGTTTATTACCTATAAAGGCTTCTAATAAAAGTTTTCTTATGCATCTTCCACTTACAGATAGCAATCAGTTACAGTTCATTATTAGTGAACATATATACAGATAAGGGGTCGTCCACTTACATGAGGCTTTTAAAAAAATCTGTTTTCCCGTCCCCTGGTGATCTTTTATTCAACCCCCTTCTCAATACCCCAATCTCATGTGAGATTCTGCAAAATATATGTTTTTTGTCTGATATTGTGTGCACGGTTTGGCCACATTTCAGTAAAGAATCATGTTTTACTTAATTTAAAACTTTATCTCGCAACTTTGCGTTGTTTTGAGCAGATAAATTGCGGGATATTTGTCCCCTCCCCCTAGCCTATCCCCAAAGCAGGATTAAATGAGATTCGATCGGCCCCTTCTCCTCTTAAACATCTTACGCAATTTATGGTAAGTGGATAATAGAAGTGTACTGACGGTGAAG
>DWON01001504.1:0-24165 GCA_018251015.1 Phocides pigmalion okeechobee
TGGTCACTGCAGCCCATGGACAACCACGTCCAATCTCAAATAAAACAGAAGTTATATTTAAGGATGGATTCGGATGCGTTCCTACTCTTGAGGACTAAGATGGTCGCCTCCAATAATGTGTATCCAATAATGTGTACTAGCATTATCACTCGTTCCCAGAGCTGCGTATACCTGTCTACCTTCTGATTTATTTCTATGTTGTAAAAATTGATTGGACATTATGACGTTTGTTGAGATCAAAACTGTGTTTAATTCTCGTTCAACACTATCCACTGAAGCTCACAGTAGATTACTCTGAGACAATAAGCGTTAAAGAACCACCATCCCACTCCGTTATATATGAAGATAAAAATGTCGGTAAGGTCCCGGAATGGTCTGACAGGTGTATCTTTGAGCAAAACGGCTGTGTATTAACAGCAAAAAGGTATAAAACTATATTTACAACTATGAATAACTAGTTTGCTTTTAGTCGCCTCATTACGGTTTCCCACCTGCGTCCTAGTTACACGTGTGTTTCAGCCGTACAGGGATCGGCAACATTTACAATATAATGTTGTTGTTAATCATAAATAAATAAAATTAATAAAATATTGTTGTTAATTTGTGGCTTAACCTGCGATATATCATCTTATACGACTGCCATAAGCTATATAGCAATACGCAATTTGACAAATACGAGTTGACGCAGCTGGCTCCTTTTCAACACATTTATTAGCTTGGGTTGTATCTATGTATTATATGTATGTAACGGATTCGTTGAGCATAATTTTCACCAATTTCCAGAAGTCTGATTAATTTGAAACTTTGCACACGTATCAAGGATGGATGGCAATGCAATAATATGAAAAAAATGAAAAACAAATAATAAAAAACTAAAAAACACGCTTTTATAAAAAAATCCAACTAAAAAAGTATAAATAAGAAAAATATATATTGTAGTTAGATACTTTTTTAGTTAGATTTTATATAAAAGCGTGTTTTTTAGTTTTTTTTTAACTATTATTTATATATATATTTAAAAGATATTTACATGCACAGAATGTGACAGTAGGGTTATAAAATAATCAGTGCTTTGTGCTAAGATCGATCGGGAATAAAATATGTCGTATATAATAAGTCTTAAATTGTGGCGCTCATATTTTTATGAAGTCAGCGTTGCCGGCGACGGCACTAGACGAGCTGTTTTCTCCAGACTTCTCGAGTCTAGAGTAAATAGCTCGTATTTATTACAAATTATGAAAAACCATCGTTATATATTTCATTTCTGTTCCATTGCCGGGTAATAGACTCTTTTCAGAATGAAAAAGGTTAGGCCATAATTCACCATGTTGGATGAGTGCGGATTGGGGACGAAGGCTATTTCCTTCGGGAAGAGCTTTTAAGGCCACGCAAGAGTAGCACCAGTGCATTTCATTCGAGATCGCGGGGCTTTCCATATTCCACGAATATGCTATGCAGATACTGAGGGAGTTTCAGCCAACCCCTAACCCCCAAAAGGTTGCGTATCTTAAGAAAAGCCTGCCCCCTAAAATTATATGGATATTATAGATATTTCAAACCAGTTGCAAAGTTGTGGTCACGGCTATACTACAACAATTTTTCATTGATCTTTTCTGAATTATCGGCAAATAAAAAGCGCTAATTATGATTATTCATTCCATAGTAAAATTTATGGTGATACTACTCTAAAAACATCATTTTTATACGCTTGAGAAATTTGTGGAGAGAAAGTTCAAATACTTTCAATAAATAGACAAAGGTTGCCGGTCCCAGGTCTATTATAAGAGCTTTGAAGTCTTAATTCGTTGCTATAAATAATATAGTGTTAGTAAACACTAATTAACCTTTAGAATAGGTTATATAAACAGGCTTAACTGTCGAAGAGGTATGTCGGTGTGACTTTTATTTATATATATATTCTTTTTAGTTGGCTTTGTAATCCATGCACATTTAACATAAGTTGATGGTAGAACTCTTTGTGATTTGAGAAGACAATGTAGAAAGCTCAAAAGTGGTAGAGCCGTTAAAGCCCGTCCGAAGCGGCACCACCGCCACCTTCATAACCCGCCGTAAAGCAATATTTTCTTCATGTATCGTGTTTCGGTTGGGGAGCTGTGGTTGCCGGATACACATTGTTGGAGGCGACCATCTTAGTCCTCAAGAGTAGGAACGAATCCGCGTCCATCCTTAAATAGAACTTCTGTTCTATTTGAGATTGAATTTGGTTTTCCATGGGCTGCAGTGACCACTTAACATCAGGTGGCCTGCATGTCCGTTTTTTAGTCTTTTACAAAAAAAGAAAAAAAAATCTCATGGGGCATTTTCTAAAGTATCCAGCATCCTGTAGCGATACTGGGTTATGTGGGATTTTCCTACACTAAAATCCCCTGGGTGCCATTCTTCGTTACTTTATGGGTATTCCAGGGTTTCCAGAAAAACCCATCGGTATCCTTGTAGCATCTTGTCCTCCTGTAGGACTTATGTTATCCCTAACGCTGTCAGATGTTTACAACGAATCGATATACATTTGTATGTACACGACAGGTGTGTACAAGCCGCAAGCGCGTTGCGCCAAGTAATACACAGTAGTCTTGTACGCCGCAGGGAAAGTGGTAACAGTTCTTTACACCGCAGACATAAACATTTATTACAAGGGCACTTGTTAAAAATAATCTACTCTATTCTACTCTAAAAGTAATACGTTACAAGTGTGTGACTCGTCAGTAATATGCAGATATCGTGCAGACTTCCTCACGCCGCTATTCATTGCCTTAACTGTGGGCAATTACTTTTATCAACAGTATTTTATTTGTAACACAATTTCGTTGATATTTTCGCGTTTTTTAAGTAAGACAAGTAGCAAAGGAACTTTCGCACCTATCCATCCATCCATCAGCTTTAACTTGTCAACTGCTGGACATAGATTTCCTCCAGGTGCCGCCACTCTGACCGGTTCTGTGTCCTCTGTATCCCGCGGTTCACCGCTATTTTTATCAGGTCGTCGGTCCATTCGGTTGGGGGTCGCCCTGTGCGCATATTGCCTGGACGTGGTCGCCACTTGAGGACCTTTCTGCCTCATCGGTTGTCTGTCTTTTTGGACCACCGGATGTTAAGTAGCCGCTGCAGTCCGTGGGTATCCTCATTTTACCTTGCAGGGTTAAATTCCTATTGTCCTAAACAGGCGCACGTACGCCTTTCACTTCGTTTATGGCTAAACTGCAATTAACACCTGTCAACAGTTTATCTCACCCGCCGTAGATTAGCCGCGACCACAAGCCATGCAATTCGTTTGAAATATCTGCAATTAAAAATCGTTGATCTTGACTACCCGTTACTTAGCAAAGTGTATAAATTCCGTGATGATGTTACTTTAAAATATCTTGTCAATTTCTGTATGTAAACTTAACTAATGTCTTCCGTATGTAATAGCGTCACTTTTTCCTCTAGACACGTATGTTGATGTAAAAATAAACATATTTAATCTCATTGTATAATGAAGTGGGTCACGGTGCCTGAATGTGGACTGATAACTTTGTTTACTTATGTATACATTTCTTTGTGCGTTACACTTCGTATTAGGGTCAAAGGTTTCGTGTTCTGGTACGTATCTTAGTTCCAGAAAGCCCCAAGCTATTAGATCACCTACTATTTTTCTATTTTGGGGGTTTATAGAGGAATATATGGGGTATAGATTAAGTTAAAAAATAAATACCGGAGGTAAATACCGGGCCTAATATTCAATTGGTGTTATCCAATTCGAATGTTATTCAATTCAACAAGTGACCAGTGTCAATTACACGTATCTCTGTAGATAATCATTACGATAACGTAACTGTATTAACTGTAGTACCGCAAAATTGTCTTGTTATATATCATTTTTAAATTACTGTGTCACGTTATATCAGACAGCACTCCCGTAATGTTAAAAAAAATTGGTAACGTGGACAAAAGGTAAAGATTGATACTATATAGTACTGTGAGTGAGTGAGTGATACTATATATATAAAATTTTAACATCCACCAATTGAGTGTGATTATATTTTGGAAGCAAATCGATAGATCGATCAATTGAAGATAGAACAAATTAAGATTCGTAGATCCATCTAGATCCAACAAGACTATAGTATACACACTACTACACACCATAAAATGAGTTCTGAGATAACGAAATTACAATGAGTCTAATTAATTAAGATACCACTAATTAATTAAGGGCGGAAACTTTACAAGATTTTTTTTGTCACAGGCGATGTTTTCATGGTATCTATTGAAAGAAAAAGCAAAGTTTTTGGCCTACACACCCATTCATAGTATTGTGCTATGTTGGGTTCGTATGCTGTCTCATCCTCCTGGTGGTCGGAAGAGACAGCATACGAACCCCCAAGGGGTCGGGCCGTCGGAAAGTCGACCTGAAGAGATCATTCTACAATTCTGTATTTATATACAAACAATATAATATTTCTGACCTTCTCCCATGCTTTCTGTTTAATTTATCTTCCGTTTTGAGCGTCTAAGTTGGTATTTAATTTTCCTGTTTGTACGCGAACTCAATTTATTTGGGACCAATTCGTTCTGCCTCTTAATAAACGAGATGATTTTATTTGACCGTGGAGAGGTTGATACTTTTGTTTGCAGTCAACGGCAACAATTGGTAACTGAAAGGATTTCTCATTTTTAATGAACGTAGTCTTTGGTTTATTAAATGAGACAGCCTTGGAATATAATATAAGGTCGCAATGATAGTATGAATAGAAATAATAGATTTTTTATCGAATGGTTTTGCAGAACGTACCACAAATGATACGATATGGTTATTGGATACATGTGAAGTGAGGCACATGGATGGCCGCATATGGGTGGTCGCATAACGATGGTTGCATACTGATGGTTGCGTACGGTTGGACGCATACAGTTTGTTGCATATGGAGGTTTGCATGGGGAAGGTACTCAATTCCATATAAAATAAGGATCATAGTAAAAAGTAAGGACTGAGATTATCTCGGAATCCATACATTATGTTATACAACGGGTACTCACGATTAACGATTTTTGATTTTTAATTGCCGATATATCGAACTAGTTGCATGGCTCGTGGTCACGGCGAAACTGCGGTGGCGGGGGGAACTGTTGACAGCTGCCAGTGACAGATTGTCTGTGACTAGCAGCTGTCAACAGTTCCCCCAATCATCCCAAAGCAGTGTCAAAAATCGTTAATCGTGAGTACCCATTATATGACATAAATATGATATAAAGTAAGCCCCGAGGATATTTCACAACTTATTTTTATTTGAATAACTAGTTAGTGGAGTTATTACGTCGTAACTGTTCTTGTTATACTATTTTATAAACTGTTAACACTTTCCCTGCGGCATACAACACTGCTTTGTATTGTGTGGCACAACGCGCTTGCGGCTTGTACACATCTCTCGTGTACGTACAAATTTCAAAAGTGCTGTGTTTGCGTCGGCGCTGCAATACTGGGGGCGGACATTACGTCTGGGTATTCGGAGATGATACACAGATGCTAAAAATACAATATTTCAGTAAATTGTCGGTGCATCTTGAGTCGAGAAAAATAAGCCCCAGTTTGGTGCCGTCTCCCGCACTGTAGACCGGATCTAATATGTGAGCGCCGCATTCAATGTGTTAATCCTGTCTACTCGTTACATAGTAAAAATAAGGAATGACGATTTTTCATATATTTTTTATTTTAATAAGTAACTAGTCGATGTATTACGTCGTAACTGTTCATGTAATGCTGTGTTACGTCACAAATCCTTCATTAATACTACATTAAAGCGTTCTTGACTCAAACATCAGCCCCATTTTCATTTGTTAGCCTTCGTTACGCGAACCTTTTCATGTTAATAATTTACTCCATTAATTGAGTTAATATAGGGTAAAAGCTAAACGAAGCGGCTACTCTAATATTCAACAAACAATCGGAATTGTTTAATGGATCATTAATAATTTCGGTTTAATTATTGCCCTTGTTTTAAATATTTGAAGGTCTGATACGTGATGGTCAAATAAGAGCGAATTGTTTGGTTTCGTTTTATACGAGCTTTTGCCCGCGACTTTGTTCACATGTTACATAAATTGACATTGCTTCTTTATTTGTTAACCGCTTTAAATGAGAACAACACTAAATGGCAAGTGAAGCCCATGACAATATAGTCCTGAAAATTGCATTCAAATGAGATAAGCCGTTTCTGAGATTAGCGTGCACAAAGCCGATATACTGATTTTACACTGTACTCTTGACGTTCATTAAGTGTATGTAAATACCTTACAATGAAATAAAATATATGAATTTTGAATTTGATTTAAAGTTTGAATTAAAGCGAAGTTACTGAAACTACAACGCGTCGCTCGTAATAAGTTAAAGCCAATTTGTCGTGTGTAATGCACTGATAATTGAAAGCAACAAGGATACTTGGATATAAAACAACATGCTGGATGTACAAAGCGTGTGTCAACAGCACTTGGGGTACACAGCTCCCTTTGATCTTGCCTTTGATAGCTTTGCGCAACGAATGCGAGCTGTAATTAGGGTGTGTACAGATCAAGTGTTTCATGTAAAGTGTTTTAACCGACTTCAAACAAGGAGTTTCGCAATACAATTATTTTTTAGAAATGCAACCGCAATGTTTCTTCGTGTTTTTAGCCGTTTTTTTAATGTGAAAGGTAGCCCAAGTGAATTCAGGCCACATTATGTTAATTAGTCGAAGTCTAGGGAAATCCACTGACTACCTCAAAAAGGACTGAAGTCCTACCTGAGCTTGTAGATATTAGTACTCCTAAGGCCAAAGCCTAGCCTTTAGCTGTAGACGACATGTAATAAGGGTTCCTATTTAAGGAATTCATACGTAAATGCTTCAGCTTTCCTTCCCACATAAGGGGGCGGTTACCGGGCTGACACTACGGCATTCGCTCCTCTTCTCCGTAGAGGTAGCGACTGGTTCAAGTCACCCAAACCTTTTCTAACGAAAAGACTAGGTGCAAAATCTCGACGGGCGTCCTTCCATCCTCATGGTGTTTAAAAATCTCAGGATTTCGAGAAACTCTTTTTGTCGCCTCTCACTACAAGCAGGAGATACCGTAGCGCTATTCTGGTATTAAGGAACCACGTGCTCGATGTATAGACAGGCAATTTATATCCATCTACTAGTAACCACCTTCCTTCCTGTTATTAACCTTTTATCTAATAGAAAAGCTCGCTTTTCACAATTACCTTTACGAGATCACATTACAAATCTTTGAAATTCTCGGCTATTCTCTATTATAACATCCATATATTACGTATAAACCTTCCTCTTGAATCCCTTTGTCTATTAATGAAAACCGCATGAAAATCCGTTGCGTAGTTTGAAAGATCTAAGCGTACAGAATGCTGGAAATGACTTTGGTTTATAGTATGTACGTATAAACTCACCGTACATATGTACCAGATACAGTAAAGATGCCTTGAGCCATGAGGAATAAGATGGTCGACTCACTTTCAGTATAGCTGGCAACCGCATACTTTTGTTTTGTCATATTTAAATTTATAAAGAAAATCTCGCCACGAATTAAACGTAAATTATAATTTTGTATTTATATCGATGAATATATACACAAATAGAAATATATATATATATATATTTTCAAAATTTTATTCTAATAATATACACACATCTAAAATTCTAATTACAATAATAAAAATCTTTAAATTAATTAAAATAAAAGCCTAATCTAAACAATGTAAAGGGAGTACGTGCCCATACGGCATGTTGCCAAGAACGCTAGCTGCATTCCCGCGTTGAATAGCAATAGCAATTCTGCGCGAGATGATTTTCCTTGCATGATATGAATAATAATATATTTAAAAAACTATACATTTCTTTGTGCAGTAGAATAGAAGATACAGTTTCTTTGAAGTTGTTTTTCAGATCAAATAGTATAGTAACATTTTCCTTAGTTACTGGGAGAGACTTGTAACTACTGACTTCTACGCTGACTGTACTTGCGCTTGCGGTGAGATTCAAAAGATTTTGTTTCAGTTAAACACGCGCTCTGCAGCTCGTTAGCAAACTGTGAGAAGTTCTCAAGATTCTCTTTGATCGTTCATCCGTTTGTTTACTGTTAATTAAATTATTACACGTTCTATTAAAATATGCATAATATGTGCTTTCTGTTATTTTTCAATAATATGTCCCACGTTTGGTTATCTCTGTGACAAGAGGACTGGTTCATATCTCGCACAGAGTATAGCGATCTATTTAGCGCGGGCAATGCTGTCAACGTTCTAGGCAAGATGCTACATTGACACGAATTCCCTCTAGGCCATTTTAAGTTAGACTTTTATTACAATAAAAAGCAAAGCGACCATTTTAATCTTCAGGTGTAGCAACGCACTTACGAAAGACCTCGCAAAGAACTTCAACCCTGTTGTATATCAGTGCCCTTGCAGTGCAAAGACTACTTAACATGTGGTGGCTCACATGTTCGTATGCTACAGAATAGTTTAATAAATGAAAGACTTCTGTGGTAGAAAATATAAAAAATGTAAATGTCCCTGCCTTTTTCAAAACAGTTAATTCATTTTACATGACACACTTGTTCTCTCTAACGTTTTAATGAAGCGTGCATTCATTGAAGAAAACTGTCATTTACAAGATTAGTTAATTAATTTCAGGAGGCGTACTCCTTCGCTACTTTTGTCACATAAAATAGTTTGAATTAATTATTGGCAATTAAAATTGATTTTTGGCGAAAAGAGATCTTCCTCTAGGCGAATTTTGCCCGTAAAAAGTAAAACGTAAAAACGCCATTTTTATGTAATGTAATTGGAGCTTTCTGAAGAACAGTGCTTATTCTAAGAATAAAATAATAAAAATGAGAGCTCAAGCTTCCTCTCACACTTATTTCTTTTATTACTGGAATTAAATTTATAACAATACGAAAAATATAGTTAAGTAAACAGACGAGAATAGAATTCTAAAAATATTTTAATACATATTTTACCGGCTACACTTTGAATGGAGGCGTCCATCTTAGTTCTCAGAAGTAGCAACCTGTCTACGTTCGAGCTTGGATAGGATTTCGGTCATGTTTATGGTCAAACGTGGATATCTATGGGCTGCGACTAATTACCATTAGGTGGTTTGTATGCTCGTTTGCTGCTCTTCTCACATAAAAAACTGTGCAATGATCGAATGCAGAGTCAACTTACCTTGATAATAGTCAGTTTTGGGGCAAAACACCTGTTGATCGTAGTATGTTAGGTAGTGTACATTTTTACTTTCTATACCTTTTTGAGTCTCGGATTTTTTCTACTGAGACTCAAAATGATACCTTTATCTGCTAAAGACAGTATGACCTCTTCAACCAGTTACCTTCCTGATCATAACATATGGGTTCTACCTCTTTGTAACCTAACCTAACCTAACCTTAACCCTAAAAGGAAACATCCAAAACCCATATGACCTGTGTATTGTCTTAAACCTAAAAGAGATTTCTCCCAAATAACAATTTATTTTATTACCAATAAGCTACAGGTCTATACACTGTATTTCCACAACATACATTAAATTAGAACCAAGTCTCCATGTAATCTACTAATGGAGTCTACGTCTTCTCGCCGGAATAAATGAATACGCCGCCATTCAGAGGCAACCTTTCAACTTGGTTGCCGGTTTATATAATCTTAGTCCTCGGGAATAGTAACTCACATAACTTTGCTCCTGTTCTATGTGGAGTTAGTCATAAGAGAGGTAGTGATTACAATACATTTTTTTATGTCAGAAGAGTAACAAACGAACATGTAAACCATCTGATGTTAGGCCTCGCAGCCCATAGACATCAACGTATAACCACAAACACGACCGAATTCTTGTCTGAGTTCGAACGTAGATACGTTGCTACTCCTGAGGCTTAAGATTGTCGCTTCGTGTAGCCGGCAACCGCACCTCTCAAACCGAAACACAAGCAATGCATTAAAGCGGATTATGAAGGCGGTGGTGGTACCTCTCCGGTCGGATTATAGTTCTCCTGCAATATAATACTACTACAATTTATTTAACATAATTTTTTTTGGGGAAACTTTTTTTGGGGAAATTAGTGACATATTTCGGTCTTATTATAGTAACGAATACAGTTCTCCATTGATCATTTGGCTAATTTACATAGTATATATTTATGGACAGTCAATTTGCTCTTTTCTCTTGTATAAAAATTACGATTATTACTATTCAACCAAGCCTTTTGAACCAAAACACAATAATACCTTGAAGGCGGATTATCAAAGCAAGGTTTCTCTTCGGTCGAACTATAGTTCTACCTATCAGACCTATCTCAGAGGATTAGTTTGCAACATCTAAATCAGCTTATGCATTCTGTTCCCTTCAAGCAAAGCAGTGCTACAGTGAGACAAAAATAGTATTTATTACCAAATTAATTTTAATCCGCTTTGTTAATGAACTGTATTTTTTATGTGAGGCTTTGTCTGTTAAATGTATTTTTTATGTGAGAAGGAGGAGTAGCAACATATCTACGTTCGAGATCAGACAGGATTTCAGTCGTGTTTGTGGTTGTACGTGGGTCTATGAGCTGCCACTACTTAACATCAAGTGGTTTGCATGCTCGTTTACTACTTAATCTTCTCACATAAAAAAGATGAATTCAAAAATCATTTGCTCGTAAATCTGTAAATGTCTTCGCTGGCCACTTTCTCGTTAAGAGCAGCCTATTTTTAGGTATTTCATCATTTTTCTTTGTTGGCGTTCACTAGAGCAATTTCCGCAAGATGATTTCCACTTTAGAGTTTCCTCTATAAATAACATTGGTCGTGAGTTGCGTTATGTAACCATGTACGTGCTTTGATTAATGTCCTGTTCGGATACAAAATGTAAAACAATCGCATTTTCCAGCGTACGAAATAGGTTCTGTTCGAGCTTTACGACTTCGTTTCCAAAGCATCTAGAAGCAACAGTTGTTCTAAATGACATTTAGGACGAAAAAGTTTATAATTCATTGAAATTACAAGATTATTTTTATGTTTTTTTACAATTCTGTTTTACAGAGTACCCTTACAACGACTGGGTTCAATTACAACTCCATTATATTCGCCTTTAGTTAATCAAGTTCAATGAAAACATATTTCCACTATTTATTTCAAACAAGAAGGAAATCTTGTCTGAGATCGCTCACAAAACCCGTCTGAGTTTCCTTATAAATTCTATTTAATACACTTAGTAATGCCTTCTCAAAACAAAATAAAATTTGCCTTAGTAACTATAGTTTGACCGAGGTACTGCCATCGGTTTCATTAACCGCCATGAAATAATTACTTTATTTTGGTGCAAGTGGTGCAATTGTCAGCTTAATTTATATAAGAGATGATCATCTTAGTTCTTAGGAATAGCAACCCATCTACTAGCGACCTCAGAGAGACCTCGATTACGTCCTAGTTTGGATTTGAATTTCTATAGGCTACAGTGATCACTTGACATCAGGGAGCCTTATGTATGTTACTCTTCTAAAATTATAAGCAAAATTGTTCAACACGGATGAAATCGTGATGAACCGCTAATCTTTAAAGCTTTTAATCTTTAAAGCCTTAGGGACAATATTTCATAGTTCATTTCTTAGTGCTAATTGCCATTATATATTGAACCTAACTGCAAAATTCTAGGGTTCATCGTTAAATGTTAGGGTTTTGCCCGTGCGTGAATCTGTGAGTAAAAGTTCTAAAGGAGTGAAATAGGGGATGAAAGTTTATATGAAGGCGGGTAAAATGAAGGACGAAAGTGAATCCTTTTACAGGTTTGCCCCAAATATAAATATATCGCATAATTTATCGGCACGTACTGTAATATCGTCTTCTGCGCAAACAAAATCGCGGGAAAAAGCTAGCATATTTGAATTAAGAAAGACACTCGCTCGTCTACTTGTAAATATTTGAATTCTATTACAGATTTGCTTCAAATGAAAATATACAGTAACAAAAGAGCTTGTAAAATCGTCTTCTGCACGAGCAAAACCACAGGAAACAGCTAGTTCAGTAATTATGAAAGACATTCGCTCATCTCCTTGTACTATACATATTAACTTAATAAACTTGTGGCTCGTGCGAGAACTTATATCACCGTAAGACAAGTCAGATGTGTGCGCAGGAAGAGCGCACTAGATTTATGGAGCCAACTTGAGCGGCGGAATTAATGTGATTCACTTTCGAGTGAAACGAAACTTGAGATGCCTATGATAACGTTGCATTTACTTTATAGAATTAATCTCTAGATTGTTTGCAAAGTGAGCATAGTTACGTAGTAATACGTGATTTAAAAATATTACTTAAAATGACCGTTGTCCAATTGGAAAGTCCAATGTCGTAACTGTAATTATTTTTGGTTATTCGCTACTATAAAAAAAATAAAACGTGATAGTACATTGCCTTTTTACGTGAGAAGAGCAACAAACGAGCGTGCAAACCTGATGTTAAGTAGTCGCAGCCCACAGACACCCACGTACAACCACAAACACGATACTTATCCCTTCTGGGCTCGAACGTAGATAAGTTGTACGTTGTACGTTGTACGTTGTACGATTACGTAGAACGTATAGACGTTGCTGCTCCTGAGGACTAAGATAGTCACCTCACTTCAAAGTGTAGCCGGCAACCACACTTGTCCAACCAAGGGAAGCCTGAAGTTTCTCCATCAGTCTTATTGGACTTACGTTCCCTTAGCTATAAATAAATCTGCAGATTTTGTATATGTAAGAAATACTGCAGTAGATGAAATACGGCAAAAATAAAATTTTTATTTTGGAGGTAAATAACAAAACTGAATATTTAAATTAGATAAAATGGCAAAAGCGGAGTCAGTTTTTTATGTGAAAAGAGTAGCAAACGACCTTGCAAACCACCTGATGTTAAGTAGTCGCAGCCCATAGACATCCACGTACAAACACGACCGAAATCCTATATGAGCTCAAAAGTAGACATGTTGATACCCCTGAGGACTAAAATGATCGCCTCACTTAATAGTGTAGCTTTACGGCGGATTATGAGTGCGGCGGTGGTGCCTCCCCGGGCGAACTATAGTTCTCTCACCTTTAAATATATTAAGCCGTTACTACCGTCATAGTTCGCTAAATAAACCCCATTCGTAACTCGCCACTAATCATACAAAGTCCTTATTTCAGTTACGCTAATGTCATGGAGCAAGTTTCTGTTTGTTCGAGATAATTGCAGTTGAGAAGGAGATCTCTGCGGAACGTTGCTAATGTATTCCTTAGATTATTGTTTAACTTTTGCATTATGTTACCCAAATTGTCATCTCACATAACTCTGTATATATCATGACTCGAAATAGCTCTTTGTAGTCTGTTCGTATTAGATTTAGACGTTAAATGTTAATTGCAACTTCTAGTTTCACGGTGTCCCATAAGGCACAATGCTAGGACCGGTACTATAGAACATTGTCTACTAATAAATTGCAGTGTCTCAACAGGATTTGTTATGCAGACTATACTTCTCATGTCTCGAAAGAACTCTTACAAGTAGATGAGTTAATATTCTACTTAATAAAACTAGGCCTTACTTTCCGGAAACGTATACGTTTAAGTAAATAGGCACTTTACAAACACGATCAACGTGCAAGTTGTAATTAAATTAAAATGGGTACTTTGTGGATAGAACTTTGTCACAACTTCTTATTTTTTTGTTGTGATAGTAAATGTTAAATGGTCCCTGCAGGTCGTAGACAACGTCCAATCTCAGACCAGAGGGATCCTACCAGACATCGTGCATAGATACGTTGCTATTCTAGAGAACTAGGATGATCATCTCGCTCGTAAGTGTAGCCCATAAACGCAGCTCGTCAACCGATACAGAAAAACTGCTTTACAGTAGATTATGAGAGTGGTTTACGGCAGTGGTACCAGTCCGATCGAACTGTTGTTGTACCATCTTTAAAAATATCCTTTATAATGATTTATCTGAAAACAGTATCAGCGGTACTGGAAAATTCAACATAAGTAATGAGAAATCAAATCGTGCGTGAAAATACAAAAATCATGTTTTTTCGGTAATTTACGAGGCATTTATCTTCTTATGACAGTTTTTGTAGTCAATTCAATATTTCAACAAAGTTGTACTGCTGTTATCGTGTCGTACATTTTAATTTACAAATTTATGCATGCGGTTCATTTTGGGCCGCTGCCAACAACGAGGATATTACTGAACCTATTAAAATTAAAAATATCATGGGTCGTGATAATAAGTAGAAAGTCCAACTTACAACTGATTTTATGCAAGTGAAAATGTTTAAATGACTTGTTTGTGAAACATCTGAAGATTTATGAAGACTTGAAAACTTTGCTACAAAGATATTGAATTATATGGAGCTTGCCAAGAGAATTCATTAAGAAGTAAAATGAAATAAATTTCAATTCATAATGTTTATAGAGCTACTTACAAGTTTCTGTAATGCAGTTTTTACTGTGCGTTGCCGGTTTCAATCCCATAAACTCTACATGCATGTGGATGAAATGTCTGTTATCTTTTTCTTTATAGACTGCTCGCCAATTTCATCTCTTGGAGTAGAGAGACATCTTTGACTTTTGGAGAAAATCCCTTTGCTTTTTTAATAATTCGAAACTTTCCGTTTGGTCCCAATTAAATCTAAAGAGAAAATGCCATCTCTGAAGGTATAAAAATAATAGATTAAATTTAAATTTAGAAGTGGGGAATTGAAAATTAAAATAAAGTAATGCATTTATTTATGTAACACTAGATTTCACTGTGGCTTCGCTCGTGCTGAAGCCCTTAAATGAATATCAAACATCATTACAGCGAGTAATAACTAAAATAATAAACTGGTACTTAACCTTAAAAATTGACTTAACCTTAAAGAAAAAAAAAATAGTATTGCATACAAGTGACAGAAGCTAATAAATTGAAATGTACAAAAATTCAAACCAGTTGAGGCTATAGTCAATAAGACATTAGTTTGAAGGTTTTGAAGTTTCTAGATTTTTTTGACAAACAATCATGTCTGCCAAAATATTTTTTTTTAATAAAAAGTATCCCGTGTTTTTTTAATATTTCTAAGAATACGTGTACAAAGTTTCATGATAATCGGTTCAATAATTTTGGCGTGAAAGCGTAACAACCAAACTTACTTACATTTATAATATTAGTAGGGAAATAGGGATATAAAATCAAATTAAAATATAATTGAAAGAAATGGAGTTTTTATCTCCCACTATTGAGAATGAATGTCTCCATGTACCTAACTGTAACTTTAGAGAATGTTTCATGAAGTTGTTTAAATTTGTATTTTATATTTATTTATCGACGAGCTGCTGCCCGCTACTTCAATTATGGGCTCCAATTTTTGGGTTCTTCCATTTCTCATGTACTGACGTACACAGAAGCGATGCTACTCCTAAAGCTGAGATTGTCGTCTCCCTTATAAGTGTAATTGACAATCGTACCTCTCTAAACGAAACACAAGAATTGATTTACAGCGGAACACGAGGGCGGAGCAGGTACCTCATAGGCGATCCGCTGTTCTAAATTGCAACGTTTCTGTGTCATAAAATAGGTGTGACGACAATATATCCGTCAGAAACGAAGCATACCCATTAGAAACTTTCAGATCAAAAGGCCCGAGTTTCAGATTAATCTCGTGATATTTTTGTTCCATCGATACCGAAAAACATTCGCGAGCCCAAATTTCTGCAAACAAGTCCTCCGGCACTTATTTATTCAGAAGTTTTTCAATATTTCCCGAAGACCTGTCGCGGACATCTGGTGCCGGTTTGTTTTATAAAAACAAGCGAATGTTCAGACTTTATGTGAAATTTTATATGACCTTACTATATTTTTGTGCGTCACATCGACGGCTTGTGTAGGTCGTAAAATATCGACAAAGTAAGCAACGTTAAGATAAGTATAAAATTGGATGGGTGACCATTGGTGATAAAGTTATTGTCCTTTAGAGAGCACTTCAAGAAGTCATAAAATCTTATCGTAAATCTTCGGTTTGGTAAGAAGTGACAAACAGGTTGGTTGCAAATCCATGTCTCAACCAATTTGTATCGGAAGGAACCTTATGCAGCCTTATCCAGGTCCCTTATAGATATGGCATAAAGCTTGTCCCCAGCACTGGCTCATATATCCCAGCCTCGATAAAATCATTCAAACTTTTTTGGCAAACAACGCATAAATGATTGACTTCCAATATCATTTCTGTTTTATAACGTAATTAACCTAACCGATGTTTATGGGTTGGCTGTGACCATTTATCATCAGACGACTGCATCGTCTTTCCTTCTCTCTGATCAGAAAACTAAATATGTCAAAAATCCCTGAAAAACAAGTCAGCACTCATATTAAGAATTCTCAAATCTAAAGATATTACCCGATACTCAAAATAACAGTTTAGAAACAAATTACTTAAACCGCATTAAGGCTACCTCGCAAAAACAAATTTAATAACGGTAGCAATAATTGACCTTCAAAACAATTCGTATTCCGCCCAAGATATCCTCAATCTGAATGCTTCAAAGTTGGACTTTACGAAAAATCCAAACTTGTATTGCTCGTCGTTAATTCAATAAAAAAGTTGCCTTGGGCGGCGTGGGTGAATAATTTATACGAATGATGATATCTGTTTCATATATTTTCACTCACACACACACATTGTGTGTATTTTGATATGAGGAGATACACTTAATTTTATGTAGTCGCTGCAGCCCTTTGACGTCCACATACAACCTCAAACAGGACTGAAGCCTTATCGTCTTGTGTTTTGGATTCGAAGTCTCTTCTCCAAAAACGTAACATCTTACAAGTCGGTGGTAGTTTTTTGACGTTCAAAAAGAGTTCTATAATGAATCTACTTTAAATACAAATATTTAGATTTCTTTGTTTTCATATTTACTTTGACGAAAATCTCAAAACTAATTACAATAAAAACCTAACCTAAACCATCTAAAGGGAGTCCGTGCCCATGCGGCAATATTCCAAGAACACTAGCTACATTCTCGCGCTGGATAGCAATCGCAATTATCTGCGCGAGATATGAATCAGCCTTCTTGTCACCGGCAGCGTCGATCAAACGTGGTACTATTTGTTTTAAAAATATTTTGGCACGCGGACCCCACGGGACAAAGGTTTCAAAGCCAAGCGGAACAAATACGTCTTTTTGTTTTTGTTTTTTTTTCAGAGCTCGTACGAAGATGCGTCGCTATTCTATAAGACTAAGAGAGCATTGCTTTTAAGGTAAGCCGGAACCCGTACCTTTTCAACCGAAACACAAAAGTTACTGTACCATAGACTACGAGCGATACTTGTAGTTCTACTACTCGTTTAATTTATATACTAAAATGTTTTTATACTTGAAAGCTAGAGTACAATTGGAGAATTTGAACCATCAGAGCAGTCGCCAATGCATATTAGAGGTGGAATAATAACTGAGTTTGAACAGGGTATCGTTTTAGTCAATTAGGGAAATAAAAATAATTCCAAATATAAGCAGCGGTAGCCACCCACGTAACGTCATTTCCACGTACTACTCAGTCCCATCAATACCCACGGAACCACAGCTAACCTTCACGATGCTTCTTCACACATCTGAAGCATTTTACGTTATAGTTTGACATAAAATTGATCACGAAAATCCAGCAACAGGCCCGCGGTTTGTAAGGAATGCCAACATGAAAATTAAAATTGTATTACAATGAAAGTTTACAGAACAGATACCACCAATTATGTTCTGAATAATTAATTTAGCTCCATGCGTCATAGCAGAGTCGACACGTCATATCAAGAATTACGTGTATACCGGTTGTGACCGATTAGGTTAATCGATAAGAATTCATAGGGTTTCCTCGCGCAAAGAAATCTTTTTGGTTCGAAGGGTTTATTAATAGGGTGAACATCTGCCTTCTGTCCTTTTATCTTCCTAAAACATGACCCTTTGTAGTTTGGTAAACAAGGCAAAATTACATATGGCAGTAATCCTTTTTATGACCTAGTTTTGGTAAGAGTCTCTCTAAGTTTTAAAGATGGGAGAAATATAGTTCGACATTCCTTGTGTTTGTGTGACGAAGCATTCCTTGTATTTCGGTTGGAGAGGTGCGGTTGCTGGCTACACTTTGCAGCGAAGTGACCGTCTTAGTCCTCATAAGTAGCAACGCATCCGCGTTCAAGCTCAGATAGGATTTCGGTCGTGTTTGTGGTTGTACGTGGATGTCTATGGGCTGCGACTACTTAACATAAGGTGATTTGCATGCTCGTTTGCTACTCATCTCACATATAAAATGCTAATGGTGGAAATTGGAGTATAACCCATAACACTACTCTTATAATTATTGATGAAACTAATATAAAATGGTAGAACCTGTACGATTCGACTTAACTCTATGCAACGTTTGACAACTATTATGTTTCATATTGATAGTACGAATGTAAACAGAATAAATGCGTGATAATAGGTGCATATTTTTTGTATATTAATTTAATGTATTTCTTATTAATCTCTAAATATTATAAAACAAAGTCCCCCGTCGCGTCTGTCTATTCGCGATAAACTCAAAAAGTACTGGACGGATTTTCTCACAGTTTTCAACAAAGGTAGAGTGATACCCGAGGAAGGCTTTAGTGCATAATAAGTTTCATCTTTTTTTGTTAATTGGTCGAGCAATTAAATAGTTAAATTCAATACAGCTATTCAGTCGTTATTCGAAATAGAATTTACTAATTGTGAGTTATTGGAACTAAGTAATGACTGGATGCATGTATGAGAGAAAAATAATATATGTAAACATAAACAGTATTACCCGAGCGAAGCTGTATCGGGTCGCTAGTATTATGTTAAAAATATTAGCTTTCTGTACTGCTTCTACGTATATTCTTTAATTTTGCCAACTTCATACCCGTAATCGTCGTAAAAATTGGTACAAAGTTTTTGTTCCACGTATTAATATATAGATTTGGTTCTCCATAAGGCCCATTGGCCGCGGTTTTACGTTATTTATGAAACTCGGGTACAAGATTACTATCGCGATAGTCGGCCCGCATTCACATTGATTGCGGTTCACTTCTACTATTACCTGTCCAAGGCCTACAATTTTATTAATATCATAATTGGTTTTCTAATAAGTAATATCGTCAAAATTAGGCCAATTGCGTTTTCCAAATTTTCCTTTACCTTATTACTAGGTAACGGGTACACATGATTGTCATGATTGGGATGTCCATGGATGGAAGTGTCGGCAATACACATAGGTCATAATATTTTCTGATCTACGCCAGTTCAAAACGCAATTCCAACTGAGGAGGTCCAGCAAGAAAATCAGGATTATTAAATATTGTATTCAACATTTTATTATGTAACGGGTACTCACGATTAACTTTTTTTAATTGCGATATTTCGAACCAGTTGCATGGCTCGTGGTCACGGCGAAAACGAAAGCGTTAATCGTGAATACCCGTGATATAATAAAATGTGTAGATTCCGCGATGATGTTAGATTAAAAGCATTATCTTTTTTGTATTTAACATCTGCAAGCGAATATGGTGGCATTTTATTTGTTTTTGGGCAACAATCATTACTTAGCCAATAATGATCTGCGAATGTTTTGCCAATCGTTGTGTTGTTGTTTGTGGATGTTTTGCCAATTGGGTTACTGTAAACAAACTTCTTTTTCTAGGAAATTGCCTGGTGATAGCAGCCGTTCTCTGCTCGTCCAAGCTCAGGAGTGTGACCAACTTATTCATCGTGTCATTGGCTGTCGCTGATCTCCTGGTTGGGGTCGCGGTACTCCCCTTCTCTGCTACCAGGGAGGTGTTTAAGGTAAGCCTTAGGTCATGTGGATTAATGTGGTTCTGTTATCATCAACAAATCTTAATGGATCAACGAAGCTCTCTCTTTTCATCGACTCATCATCGTGTCACTACTAGCCACGGGTCTCTTCTAAAGAAAGAAGGATTACACCATAGTCTTCAAAATCTGCAATCACTAAATGTATTTTCTTTACATATTATAAAATAAAGTCGCTTTTCTCCGCTTTTACGCTTACATCTTTCAAACTATGCACAAATTTTAATAAGCTTTGATTTTAAACATTTTACTATGTACCGAAAACTCACGATTAACTATTTTTATTTTAAAATCTAAATGTTTAACGCGATTTTCAACAATGGACAAAATAATTCAAGCGATCTCACACCGATGCGACACAAATTGATTCGCCACTACCACTGAAAAAACGTATGTGTCTATGATCTGCTATTCATGCAAAGCCGGAGTGGTAATGCTAGTACACAATAAGTTAGCTGTTTCATACGATTTTAAACTAATATGATATCAGGATTTATACGAGTATATTTTATTATGTAACGAGTCATGTAACTGGTTCGAAATATCAGCTATTAGAATACGTTCATCGTAAGTACCCGATACATAGGAAAAATCATTTATTCATAGTACATATGCTTTAAACTAATATCACCGCGATATTTATACATATTACTATATAACGGGTACTCACGATTTTTAATTGCCGATATTTCAAGCAGTTGCATGGCTCGTCCAGGGCAAATTCTTTTTTTAGATTTTAGCCCTCGAATGATTGCAATTAAAAAACGTTAATCGTAAGTACTCGAGTTTCCAGCGAGCTCAAGATTTAATACGCTTTTGAGAACTTTACGGAGAACTCTCAGGCATGTAAGTTTATTCGCGATGTTTGCTTTAAACTAATATCATCACGGAATTTATATATTTTACTAGACATTTTGCAATTTAGCCGTAACCACGAGCTATGCAAATTCGAAATATCGACAACCAAAAATCTTTAATCGTGAGTACCCGGTACATAACAAAAATGTTTGCTTTAACTATTAAAGCTACTTATGATTTATTTCTAATGTGCAAATAGCAAAATTCGTTTCTAAAATGCACAGGGATTCGAACCCTGGACCTTAGTGGCCAGAATATTAACAATTATATTATAATACTTGTAAAATTAAATCCGCATTATCAAAGAACCATATTTTATTATATTATCATTATTATTATTACAACCTTATCAAAGAAACTAGTGCCCCTTTTTGACATGCTTGCATTTACGACATCACATTACAAATCTTAGAAATTTCCGATCCTTCTCTACTACAATATGCATGTATTATACATATAAACATTCCTCTTGAATAACTTTGTCTATTGATGAAAACCACATTAAAATCCGTTGCCCATTTGAAAGATCTAAGCGTACAGACGAATGCTGAGAAATCAATATTTTTCTAGTACGCACCGAGTCCAATCATTCAATCGAATTACTTTTAGCGTCGGGAGCTAAAAATAAGAGGTTGAAGCTCCAACCCTTATAAATAATTTCGATACCAAAAATTCCAATTTGCGTGTAACTTTCCAATACATTCAATATCGTTCCATTTCAAACCACGAATATGAATTCCGAACCCATCTTGGTACTAAATCTGCAATTTTCCGAACAAGTAATTTTTATTTCAGCGAAAACTGAACAATACTTATGTACCGTTTGTGTTTTCGCAATGGCCTTATGTTTGTATAGAAATTCATTGCAAGCAGCGTCTCGGTTGGCTCTTATGCAACCGCATAGGAGACTGAAATAGTAATAATACTCCAAATGTATTTTTATTAATGTCATTGTATACAACACTGAACACTCTGTCAATGGTTAATCCATTCGCAATGTGTTCGTTCGTCGGGTGATTTGGCTTTCCTTTGGTTTGTGAGTTCGCCTGTTCATCAGTAAATCGTTCCATTCGGTCGTCCCTTCGTCCATTCATTCACCCCCTATATTCCTACAGTAGTCCTCATTTCGTTCTTTCCTCTGTTCTTTATTTCTGTTCAGTTCGCTACTCTTAGCCCACTCAACACAAAGTCCGTGTGTTTGTCCTTCCGTCCACTCATTCATCCGCTTTTTAATACTCCCACGGTATTTTTTAATCAGTTCTTTTTTCTGTTCTTTCTTTCTTTCTTCTGTTCGTATGTCCGAGCCCACTCGGCCGTAAGTCCGTCCGTTTGTCCTTCCATCCATTCATTCATGCGTCCTTTAATTCTTCTACGATATTCCTCAGACCGTTCATTTCTCTATTATTTTTTCATTTCGTTAGTTCAAGCCCATTAGGCCATAAATCCGTCCGTTTGTCATTCCATCTATTCATTCATCCGCTCTTTCATTCTCCTATGGTATTCCTTAGTCCATTCTTTCATTTGTTCTTTCTTTCTTTAATTCATAATTCCAAGTTCACTTGGAATCCATTCATCCGTAAGTCCGTAAATATATCCTTCCGTTTGTCCTCTTCTCTATACTTTTTTTCATTTCGTAAGTCCGAATCAACTCGGCTATTATTTCACGATAAGTCTGTTTTTCTCTCCGTTCATTCATTCATACGTCGTTTAATACTTCTACGGATCCTATTCCTCAGTCCGTTCTTTCCTCTGTTCTTTGTTTCTTCAGTTTATAATGTCGAGTCCACCCGGCCGTTTGTTTGTCAGTAAGCCTGTTTATTTGCCAGTCGTTCATGCTTTAGTTTGTAATATAATCCTATGTCTATCCGCTATCTATTCCTGCCCTCGTCTACGTCTATTTGTCCTTCCTTTAGTGCATAATTTATTTTTTATTTTTTATGTATACGTTACATAAACGTACGTGTTCTTCCTCTTTTATAATATTATTTTAAAAGTAAGCAATGTCTCACATTATTATAATTATTAATTGTACTGTATGTTATTATAATTACCTCAATTTAGTTACGATAACCGCTTTTATAACTAATCTTTTTTCAAATTACTTATTATATTATACTTTATAGCATGTGTTGTATATGTATATAGCAGATTGTATTTCTTCGACAAGACGGCAGGTTTAATAATATAGTTTCATAATGATGCTTCATTCAGTAAAAACACATATAAATAGAACAGTCTGGAGACGTTTAAAACGTTTACGTCAATGACAACTGTTATGTCTAAAACAGTCTTCAACTCCCACGATCGTTAGTGAGTGGGAGGCTTTATTATTTGAATATTTGAATAAATAACATTCGTAACTTAACAATCTGTTATAATTGTAGGTATAATTGACTAGTAGAGCTACAGTTACAGCGGGTACCACCGCCGCCCTCTTAGTCTGCCGTGAAAACTTTTGTGTTTCGGTTGCCGGCTACACTTGAAAGTACTCGTAAGACGACCATCTCAGTCCTCATTAAGTCTGTTACGATCCTTAATTATAACTTATTTTCATTATAATTATCAAAATCTTAAAATTAATTATAATAAAATCACAACCTAAACAATCTAAAGGGAGCCCGTGTCTATACGGCATGGTTCCAAGAACGCTAGCTACGTTCCCGCGTTGAATAGAAATCGCAATTCTCTGCGCAAGATATGAACCAGTCCTCTTGTCACCGGCGGCGTATTATAATAAATAGGTTTCATTGACAGGTATAACTGTAGTTCAACGGGGAAGGTGTCAACGTATTTCACAAACCGCGGTCAAACATCTCTTGTGTTTCGACTGTAAAGATTGCCGATTACACCTAAAAGCGAGGCGGCTATCCTCAAGAGTAGCAATCCATCTATGCACGACGTCAAACAGGACTTTATTGTTTGAGGTTAGACGTAGATGTCTATGGGCTACAGAGATCAACTAACGTCAGATTGCCTCCTTGATTATTAGAACTCCTCAAGAGTATTAAAAAAATGGAATCTATGGTATTAATTGAATCGATTTATATTGAAATTTTTTTGCGTATTGGAACGGCATATTTTCCCCTTAAAGAGAGGAACCAGAAAAATTTCATAACCTAGTCCCGTTCAAAATCGTAGTGTTTCAGCGAGATGCATCATGAGGCTTCGTAAACATCAGCTAAGGTTCCGTGGTTAGTTAAACCACCTGATATTAAGTAGTCGCAGTCCATAGACATTCACGTACAACCGCAAACACGACCGAAATCCTATCTGAGCTCGAACGTAGATACGTTGCTACTTCTGAGGACTAAGGACGCCTCGCTTCAAAGTGTAGCCGGCAACCGTACCCCTCCAGCCGAAACACAAGTAATGCTTCACGGCTGATTATGAAGGTGGCGGTGGTGCGTCCCCGGTCAAATTATGTTTTAAATGT